>JADLZL010003215.1:0-107572 GCA_015844335.1 Chrysopogon serrulatus | reverse complement strand
GAGAATATATTACTACCTAATGATTATATTATGATTAGGAATCATGGAGAGGAACGGGAAATACATAGGGGAGGGCTTCGAGGCGTGGAGGTGCAGCAAGGACGCTCAAATCAAGGTGGAGGCCTAGACCAAGTCGACTTCGAGTCCGTTTCGGAGTCCAGGAGCAGTCTGTACTAATTTGGACGCCCAGGATGCGTCCGAACTCAGAATTGGATGTTCTTAGACTCTAAAGAAAGATAACGAGAAGAACTTTCCAATGAGTCTTGTTGGAGGCCCAAATTCATCCAGAGTCATCGGAAATCGTCTGAATAATTTGACGTCCAGAATCTGTCCCCACGCTGCGACGTCGTATTTTGGTCTTTGGGCCTTGTATTGTGTTGGAACCCATTAGGGGTGCATCCAGGGGGTCTTGCACGACCTTAGACTCTTTATAATCAGTAGCCGTTGCCCAAGTTAGGGTTTGGGTTTTGCTTAAGATTAATCTATCCATTTACAGTCGCCGTTCGTTGGTTTGTGGAACCCCAATTTGAGAACTTAATCATTCATCTGCAGCTTGTCCCAATTTCTGAGTTGCGTTCTTTTCGAGTTCTTGCTTGTGTTCTTCATTTTCGCAGCATGGATTAGCCTTCTTGGTGAGGTCAACCAGTTGGTGACATGGTTGATATCCCGAGGATTCGTGGTGCTAAGGTTGCAGGGTTCGGGTCTTTTGATCTGAAGCCAGATCAGTGTGTCGCGTTCTGCCAAAAACGAGAGTTATCAGAACCTAACGAAAGATCGGGAATCACGTCCCCATCAAGTGGTATCAGAGCTTAAGGTATACCGTTAGGTTCAAAATTATCCCTTAGTTCGTGTTTTGTTTTGCATCCCATAGTCCACGGCCATATTTGTTTCCTGTCCTACAACCTCTCCGCGCCATAGCCATTGCATATTTTGGTTTCAGAGTTCGTAGTGTTGACTTTGTGTCCAGGTCGAGATCTTGTTGCTGGTTAGGTTGTGTTAGAGTTCATTGTGTGAGTTTTATCAATCGAGTTTTGTCAATCGTATCTACCCTATCCACTATCCCCAAACACAAGTCGAAGCCACCACATTACTCGACTTGCCCCCGCTAGCCACCTTGTGTGATCTCTCGCCGCTGTGCTAACCCTAGATAGGTTGCCAGCCGCTATTATTTCGCCTGCATCGCAGCTCTCCTTACATCATCTGGCGAATACCTATGATCGGTGTTAGAGTTTAGGGACGCTTTGCCCTAACTGGCGCCGCCGTGTTGTGCCTTTTGGAACACATAACTTGAGGTACCTTCCTTAAAACAGGTATAACTTTTCGCTCGGTTATCGAAAAAATCTAAAAAAATTGAGCAGATTCTTGACACCATTTGAAGGTGACCCAAACTCACCTTTGGTCTGTTTGGTTTCGTTAAAATTGTCAAAAAAATTCAGGAAAATAAAGAAAAAAATTATCAAGGGTTCTGCACGCTTTTCAGAGAACGTGCTAATTTTCTGTAGACCACATCTCACCTCGCTTGGACGTGCCAATTTTTGTGGTTACATCTTTTGTCATCCTTGATCAGAGAAAATATAAAAAAAATAGTGAAAAAAATAAAAAAGTTTGATTTCTACTAGTGCCTTTTGAGAAATCCGAGAAAAATTCAGGAAAAAGGAAAAATCCGAGGTCTCGGCAAAGTGAGTGTGTGTGTCTGGTGTCTTAAGTCTGGTTGTTTTGTGTGCTCTTACCATCCATCATATTTGTTCCTTCTCACAACGGGACTTGCAAACTAGACACCAAAGAATGAGAAGGAGTACTTAGGGATTATAATTCAAAGATTACTATCTCATTCTCGACTTGTGTGCCATATATACATATTATTCTCCTTTTGTGCCTTCCAAGCTCCACATATTCTTCAGATCAAGATAGAAAAGGACCCTTGCAATCGTGGTGCCACATCTCCACAGTATCACAACCGTTCACCGTGTGTTACTATCCACTGCTTGTAATTGTAAGAACATCGGTAAGAACTTGGTAAGACGTCTAGTGAGGGTGTGATTCCACTAAGTAACCCATAAGTAGTTGTTAGGGATTTTCTTTGACAACTAACCATGCCAGATGACGTTCCTGTTTTGTCTAGTCAGTTGTAGAAATTCAAGGATATGATGCTTCAAATGATGGAAAAAGCTAGTGAAGGAAGTTAAAGAGCTCAACTACTACTGTTGAGGGTGTGGACAAGCGACCGTCCACACTATCGTGGAAGGTTCAAGAGGTCGAGACCAATGCCAACGAGGATTTCGATTTCAGCCAAGTGCTTAAGGAAGATAATGTCTACAAACCTGATGGTAGTCTTGATGAAAGATCCACAAATGAGAATAAACTGCGTCGACGGCTAGAATATAACAAAACAGGTATGGGAGGAGGACCTTGAAGGCGACGCAATGAAGGTAAAGATGATCCTTTTGCTAAGGTAAAATTCACCATACCTCCTTTTCATTGCAAATATGACGCTGAGGAATATCTTGACTGGGAGATGACAGTAGAACAAAAATTTGAGTCCCATGGAGTGCCTGGTTGCTATAAGGTTAGACATGCCACTAGCGAATTTAAAGATTTTGCTATAATCTGGTGGCAAACTTTAGACCCAAAACCTTTATCATGGGACGGGCTAAAAACAGCGATGCGTGATAGATTTGTTTCTCCTTCTTACAAACGTGATTTACAAAAAAAATTGCGATGTTTAGAGTAGGGAGATATGTCTGTTTAAGAATATTTTGCTGAGCTTCAAAAGGGTATGCTGCGTTGTGGTATAGAGGAGGATTTCAAGGATAAAATTTGTCATTTTTATGGTGGTTTGAGACGTGAAATTTAGGATATCGTTGATTATAAAGATTTTAATACTACCAACCAGTTGTTCCAGCTTGCTATGCTTGCAGAGAAGGAATTGCAGGGACGACAATAGCTTCAGAAGGGTAGGAACTACACCAGCCCTTTCACGCCCAAGATGACAACGTTTCAGGCCCCCAAGTCTTCAGGAGCATCTCCATCAACTCCAGCAGCGAGCGTGCGAACAACTCCAGCCACGTCTTCCCCTTCAGCCGCTGGTAAGTCTCGTTTGCAGGAACCGCCAAAGAGTGCGTCTTCGGTTGCCTCCACCGGACGCTCTTCATCCATTCAGTGCCATTGCTGCCATGGGATTGGTCATGTCGCCAGGGACTGTCCTAGCAAGCGGACATATATTGCTACAGACGATGGAGGCTATGTGAGCACTTCTAATGTGGAGGATGAAATTGAAGAACAGCCCACCTCCGATGCAGAGTTGTCTTTGAGCATTGAAGATGCTGGTCAACAGCGCACAATCATTGTGCAGCGGGTTCTTAGTACACAGTTGGAGAAAGTAGAACAGTTGCAGCGCCACAACTTGTTCTAGATTTTGTTCGTCATCAAGGAGCAGCGTGCACGGGTCATCATTGATGGAGGGAGCTGCAACAATCTAGTGAGTTCTGATTTAGTTAAGAAGCTTGACTTGCCAACTCGACCACATCGACATCCATACCATATTCAGTGGCTAAACGACTCAGGTAAGGCTAAGGTAACAGAAACAGCACGCGTACACTTCTCCCTTGGTACATATTCTAATTTTGTAGATTGTGATGTGGTCCCTATGCAAGCTTGTTCTCTTTTATTGGCTAGGCCTTAGGAATTTGATAATGATGCGATCCACCATGGAAAAAGTAATAAATATACTTTTATGCATAAGGGCAAAAATATTACTTTGGTACCTATGACCCCTGCTCAAATTGTTCAAGCTGATAGAGAGCGAATTGCTGAGAATGAAAATAAACAAGCTTCTACACCTAACAAGCAGCAAATAGTTAAATTGAAACATCCTATTATGCTTGCAAATAAATCTGATCTTGCTAAAGTCGATGATATATGTTATGCTTTGGTATGCAAAGATGCTTTATTTTCTATTGATGACATAGCTAGCACTTTGCCACCCTCTATCACTAACATTTTGCAGGAGTATGAGGATATTTTTCCTGCTGAGGTACCTCTAGGACTTCCACCCATTCGAGGGATCGAGCACCAGATTGACTTAATTCCTAGAGCGAGTCTACCAAACCGAGCTGCCTATTGTGCCAATCCTGAGGAGACTAAGGAGATTCAGCGCCAAGTCCAAGATCTATTGGACCGCGGGTATGTACGTGAGAGCCTTAGTCCTTGTGCTGTTCCAGTCATTTTGGTTCCTAAGAAAGATGGGTCTTGGTGTATGTGTGTTGATTGTAGAGCCATTAATAATATTACTATTAGATATTGTCACCCTATTTCTAGGCTTGATGACATGCTTGATGAGTTGTGTGGCTCTGTAATTTTCACAAAGATTGACTTGCGTAGTGGCTACCACCAAATTAGAATGAAACTTGGAGATGAATGGAAAATGGCTTTCAAAACTAAATTCAGGTTGTATGAGTGATTAGTAATGCCTTTCGGTTTGACTAATGCACCTAGTACTTTCATGCGCTTAATGAATGAGGTTTTAAGAGCTTTCATTGGTCGATTTGTGGTAGTTTACTTTGATGATATACTGATTTTCAGCAAGTCTTTGGATGAACATATGGAACACTTACGTGCTATTTTTAATGCTTTGCGCGATGCATGTTTATTTGGTAACCTTGCATCTTCTGCACGGATCGAGTCTCTTTTCTTGGCTATGTTGTTACTCCCCAGGGAATTCAAGTGGATGAGACAAAAATTGAAGCCATAAGGAGTTGGCCAGTGCCTACAAGCATCACACAGGTGAGAAGTTTTCTTGGTCTTGCAGGTTTCTATCGTCGCTTTGTCAAGGATTTCAGCGCCATTGCTGCCCCATTGCATGAGTTGACAAAGAAAGGTGTGATGTTTCATTGGGGTAAGGCACAAGAGGCGTCCTTTGACACTTTGAAGGACAAGCTTACACACGCGCCATTGCTGCAACTTCCTAACTTTGGTAAGACCTTTGAGCTAGAATGTGATGCTAGTGGAGTTGGTATTGGAGGTGTTTTGATGCAAGAAGATAAGCCTGTTGCATACTTTAGCGAAAAATTGCATGGTCCTGTTCTTAATTACTCTACGATACAGAATTGTATGCACTTGTACGTTCTTTAGAGACGTGGCGTCATTATTTGTGGCCTAAAAAATTTATTATACATTCAGATCATGAATCGCTTAAGTATCTTCGTTCTCAAAATAATCTGAATCGTAGGCATGCTAAGTGGGTTGAATTTATTGAATCTTTTCCTTATATCATTAAACATAAGAAGGAAAAGGATAATGTGATTGCCGATGCCTTGTCTCGACGCTATGCTTTCTTTGTTCCAACTTGATTGTAGGATTTTTGGACTTGAATCAATAAAAGAACAATATTTGCTTGATCCTTCTTTTAAAGATGTGCTGCTGAATTGTAAAGAGGGACGTACTTGGAACAAGTTTGTGATTAATGATGGTTTTGTGTTTAGAGCTAACCGTCTATGCATTCCAGCTTGGTTCTGTTTCGTTCATCGATGTTGTTGCAGGAAGCACATGGAGGAGGTTTGATGGGACATTTTGGTGCTAAAAAGATGGAGGATATACTGGCCACACACTTCTTTTGGCCACGGATGAGGAGAGATTTTGAGCGGTTCGTGGCACGTTGCACCACATGTCAAAAGGCTAAGTCTCACTTGAATCCACATGGTTTGTATATGCCTCTTCCTGTTCCTTCTATTCCTTGGGCGGATATTTCGATGGACTTTGTTTTGGGATTGCCTAGGACTAAGAGGGGGAGGGATAGCATTTTTGTTGTTGTGGATCGATTTTCTAAGATGGCTCATTTTATACCTTGTCATAAAAGTGATGATGCTATTCTTATTGCTGACCTCTTTTTCAAAGAGATTGTTCGCTTGCATGGTATGCCTTGTACTATTGTTTTAGATCGCGATGCAAAATTCTTAAGTCATTTTTGGGGCACTCTTTGGAATAAGTTGGGTACGAAATTATTGTTTTCTACAACTTGTCACCCACAAACTGATGGCCAAACAGAGGTAGTAAACCGCACTTTGGGCACCATGTTGAGAGCTATTTTAAAGAAAAATTTAAAGATGTGGGAGGAATATTTGCCTCATGTGGAGTTTGCTTACAATCGAGCGATACATTCTACTACTAAGGTAAGTCCTTTTCAGGTAGTGTATGGTTTCAACCCTCGTGCTCCCATTGATCTTTTGCCTTTACCTACCACTGAAAGAACACATAGTGATGCTAGTGCATGGGCTGAATTTATTCGTAAGTTGCATGAAACAACTAAAGAAAATATCAAAAAGATGAATGAAAAGTATAGAATTGCTGGAAGAGAACGTAGGAAAGAAATTAAACTTGAAACAGGCAATTTGGTATGGTTACATTTGAGAAAGGATAGGTTTCCCGAGCTGCGTAAGTCTAAATTAATGCCAAGAGCTACTGGTCCTTATAAAGTAATTGAGAAAATATATGATAATGCATACAAACTTGAGTTGCCACCCGAGTTCGGGGTAAGTCCTTTTAACATTGCAGATTTGACACCATACTTGGGAGAAGAAGATGAACTTGAGTCGAGGATGACTCCTATTCAAGAGGGGGAGGATGATGAGGACATCACTCCTTTAGATACACTCGATGATCCTCCGCTGAACATTCAAGGTCCAATCACAAGAGCTCGCGCGCGACAATTAAATTTACAGGTGAGCTCATTCCTAAGCCACTCTTTATATGATTTGGAGAATATATTACTACCTAATGATTATATTATGATTAGGAATCATGGAGAGGACCGGGAGATACATAGGGGAGGGCTTGGAGGCGTGGAGGTGCAGCAAGGGCGCTCAAATCAAGGTGGAGGCCTAGACCAAGTCGACTTCGAGTCCATTTCGGAGTCCAGGAGCAGTCTATACTAATTTGGACGCCCAGGATGCGTCCGGGCTCAGAATTGGACGTTCTTAGACTCTAAAGAAAGATAACGAGAAGAGCTTTCCAATGAGTCTTGTTGGAGGCCCAAATTCATCTGGAGTCATCGGAAATTGCCCGAACAATTTGACATCCAGAATCTATCCCGACGCTGCGACGTCGTATTTTGGTCTTTGGGCCTTGTATCGTGTTGGAACCCATTAGGGGTGCATCCAGGGGGTCTTGCATGACCTTAGACTCTTTGTAATTAGTAGCCATCACCCAAGTTAGGGTTTGGGTTTTGCTTAAGATTAATCTGTCCATTGACAGTCGCCGTTCATCGGTTTGTGGAACCCCAATTTGAGAACTTAATCATTCATCTACAATTGTCCCAATTTCTGAGCTGCGTTCTTTCGAGTTCTTGCTTGTGTTCTTCATTTTCACAGGCACGGATTAGCCTTCTTGGCGAGGTTAATCGGTTGGTGACATAGTTGATAACCTGAGGATTCGTGGTGCTAAGGTTGCAGGGTTTAGGTCTTTTGATCTGAAGCCGGATCGGTGTGTTGCGTTCCGCCGAAAACGAGAGTTATCAGAACCTAACGGAAGATCGGGAATCACGTCCCCATCATTTTGACTAGGATACGATTGTTTTATAACCGACCACCTCGGGATCTTAGGATCTGTAACCCTGCCCCCCGGACTATATAAGGCGGGCAGGGACCCCCTCCTAAACATCTCATCTCAACATTTTCGCTAATAACAGAAGAGCAGGACGTCGGGTATTACGCATCAGGTGGCCCAAACCTGGGTAAACCGTGCGTGCTGTTCTTCCTGTTCCATCTTGCTTGTGTTTCATCGCATGCCTCCACATAAATCACTGCCATTGGTATACCCGTGGTAGAACTATCGCCGATATCTCATCGACAGTTTGGCGCGCTAAGTAGGTGGTGCGCGTGCAGATTTTAGGGCAAGCAAGATGGTGTCCTTCGTAACAACCATGGAGTTCAAAGCTGGATCTACCTTCACCGTCGGCTCGGTCACCTAGACCGTCACTGCAACGGGAAGCACCGTGGAGATCCCGGCGAACCGGGCGTCAGCGCCTTAAGCGCCACCGCCTCCTCCTCCGGGTTCAGGCCCTAGAGGACCACAACCGGCAACTTGTCCACCATTGCCTCGCTACCAAGGGAGACTGATCGATAATTCTGACCTCCTTAGGTCCATTGATCACCTTGGAAGGGGCTTGGAGGAGATTATTGACCAGTTGGAGTTAGTCCGCAACCAGGCCGATGATGACGGCTTCACCATGGTCCAACGACGCCTGCGTCGGGCTCCGACCCACGCCGGTCTTCCACACCGCCCAGATCCAAATCTGACGGCAGCCAGGCGTGGCACTCAGGTCCACGCTAATCCCTTCCGACGACCAGGCTCCGACCTGGCTGCGGCCAGGCGCAACACCTAGGTTCACGCCAATCAGCTCCGTCGCCCAGATCCCAATCTGGTCGCGATTCAACCGCCGCGCGGTGCATAGGCCCGTGCCAGGCAAGCTCGGGGGTCGAGATCCGATCTGATCGGGCCTCATCCTCAACGCGGCGTTCAGGCTCGCATCAACCAGCACGGCCATCAAGTCCAGGGACTGACCTCGGTCCAACCTCGACACGGTCATCAAGGCCACGTTCCTCATGCAGGCACTGGTCTGCAAAGAGCCCAACAGGGGCTGTCAACATAGGCAGCCGGCAGCTTGGTCGGTCGAGCCCATGGATCAGTCTACGGGATGTGCCAGGGCAGGAATCCTACCCCTTTGGTATGCCAAACGCATCCGTTGCGTATCAACAATAGATGGAGAGACAACTCCACGACCAACAGTAGCCGCCGACTCATCTAGTCGAATTCCACCTCGATGGGACGGCTAGGCGTATTGTCCACTGTGTTCACAGTGAGGAAGCTTCCAATCATTCGCTTCCCACCATTGAGGAGGAAGTAGGTTCGAGCTCTATCTCTGGTTTGGACGACGCAACTCGCTTCACCAAGCTCCTCGTCCACCACTGAATCTGGGGATGAAGACTTTACCAAAAAGATGGCGTGACTCGTAGACGTTACCGACTTCCTAGAGTACCCACCAGGCTTTGGTAGAACCATCTTCAACGTCAGCATCGATGTATTGGAGCCCGTCGGTGAAACTCCCCAGGAACGGGAAGTGAGATTGGCCCGCAACGCAGATCGGGCGCGACGCCGGCTGGAGGTTCAGCCACCGCCCCAACCAGAAGCCCCCCAAGCAGTCCGTCAAAGAGGCAGGATGCCGCCCAGGAACCTGGCCAACGAGTTTGATCTGGTCGGTGAACGAAGAGTCCACAAGACGCCTAGCGCCAACATCGCTGTAGTAGTCAAGCGACTGCGCAACATGCAGGCCACACCAGAGATCGAAGTCGTCCCAGATCACCTCAATGCCACTGAGGCCCAGGTGAATATCATGCGTGAGCCATCCACCGAACCCTCCCGGATCGACGTGATCGGGTCGAAGGTGGCAGCACCAACGATCGGAACATGGAGAGTCATCGTGTGGGGCAGGGCCAAGGACGCACCAATCGACCGAAAAGCCGTGGCAACAGGCCACCAAGCGCGCCGCAAGAAGTCAACCAACCACATCTGTCTGACCTCCGCGATGTCATCAATGACAGGTATCGAGCTCGGTACGGGGCCTCGGGTCCCAGGTGTTTCTCCGAGCGACTGCGCCAAGTCAATTGGCCCGGAAACTTCAAGATCGGGGATCTCAGGCACTACGACAGCAAGGCCGTCCTCGAGCAATGGATGGTTATCTATGAAACAACAATCTAGGGCGGCAGGAGGCGACGAGCGCACCATGGCCAACTACCTTCCAGTGGTACTCGGGGAGTCCACAAACCGGTGGCTGCTACGACAAAGGGACGGCTCAATCCACAACTGGCCCCAGCTGTGGAGATGTTTGTGGACAATTACCAACCAACTTTGTGAGCAACCGGGCACAAAGTATGAGCTGGCCTAGATACACGACTCAGCTCACGAGTCGCTCCGGCACTACATCCGCCGTTTCTCCGAGGTCTAGGTGACGGTCCCCGACCTCACGGTCCCAGAAGCAATCGGTATTTTCATCTCCAAACTTCATCAGCCGCGCAACTCTAGAAGGAACTCCTCCGGAAGAATCCCGCGACCATGGAAGACATGTTCAGCATTGCCTAGGAGTGGGCACGGGTTTACGAGGCCCTCTATGAGGATGGCTGCCACGACATCTACAAGCGCATCCGGCCTCGCGAGGATGATGATAGGGATCCAGACCATGGTCAAGGCCCTCGTCCTGATCACCGCAACTTCAGGAGAGATGAACGCGCCAATCAACACCACGACGACCGAGGAAATGAACGTCGCGATGACCACAACCATCATGGCAATGATCGACCACAGCAGCGGCGGAATGATGACAATGATCACCGTCGCTACCATGGAAATCGGCAACGTGACTCTATCTACAACGCTGACAAGGAGCAAAAGCATGATGTTGATGGCGATTATGGCGAGTACGACAAGATACTGAACAGGGACTGTCCCCGCCATCCGAACAGAGGACATACCTTTGGCGAATGCCATGGCTTCACCAGTGTCTTCGCTCGAAAGACAGCACACCAACAAGAAGGGCTACCCAAGGAAGCCTAGCGCATGCCCCAAATCCGATGACGAAGAAGAAGGTGGCAAGAACCCTCGCCACACCTACAAGGACCCGGAGAAGCATGTAACTACTTACATCATCGGGGGCAAAGGCGCAACCGAGAAAGCGAGGGAGAAGAAGCTCCTTAGATGTTGCATCATCACCCTCACTGACTCAGATCAGCTTGTCGCCGACATCCGAGCTCCGGCTTGGTCGGAGCAGGCCATATCATTCAGCCGATCGGATATGTGGGCTAAGCTTCCAGAGGCTAGGCGGTTCCCTTTGATCCTCGACCCAGTCATTGGAAGTGTCCACTTTGAAAAGGTGTTGGTCGACGGTGGTAGCGCCCTCAACATTTTGTTCCACAGCGCTTTCCTAGAGCTCGGCTTACTAGAAGACCAGCGCGAGCCCTGTGATTCACCTTTCTGGGGCATCATGCCGGACAAACCCTCCATGCCCCCCCGGGCAGGTTTTGCTGCCCGTCCAGTTCGACACACCGCAACACTTCCGCGTCAACTACGTCAACTTCATCGTAGCTGATTTCAACGGTGTCTATCACGCCATCCTCGGAAGACCAGCCCTCTCCAAGTTCATTGCTATTTCGCACTATGGCTACCTTGTCCTCAAGATGCCAACCGAGCAGGGGATCCTGTCCCTGCGTGGTAATGTCCTCGTGGCTCATGTCTGTGAGACAAGTGCCTTCACCGCTGCCGAAGCCAAAGAAGCCAAGGGACGCTTGGAAGACGTCACTTACCAGCTCCGAGTATCCAAGCCCACTGAACTTGAGGCTCCAGTGAAGCAGCACAACCGCCCCAAAGAAGTCAACAAGGCACACAAGAAGGTCCCTTTGGTACCCGAAGAGCCAAGCAAGACAGCCATGATGGGGGCCGACCTCGACCCCAAATAGGAAGACGCGCTCATCCGTTTCCTATAGGAGAACATAAACGTCTTTGCATGGAAACCTGCGGACATGCCCGGTGTCCCTAAGGAACGGATCGAGCACTTCCTTAATGTCTCCAAGACAGCCAAACTAGTCAAGCAGAAGCTGCGATGATTTGCTCGGGACAGGAAGGAGGCAATTAGAGCAGAAATTACCAGGCTTTTAGATGCCGGTTTTATTAGAGAGGTATTTCATCCGGACTGGTTAGCAAACCCAGTCCATGTACGCAAAAAGAATAATGAATGGAGAATGTGCATTGATTATACCGATCTCAACAAACACTGCCAAAAAGACCCCTTCTTGCTCCCTCGCATCGACGAGGTGGTCGACTCAACTATTGGTTGCCAATTGCTTTCTTTCTTAGATTGCTACTCAGGCAATCACCAGATAGTTCTGGCGCTAGACGACCAGGAGAAAACATCATTTATCACTCCTTTCGGGGCCTATTGCTACATGACCATGTCGTTCGGCTTAAAAAATGTTGGTGCAACATATCAGTGCGCCATACAGCAATGCCTCGAAGTAGAAATTCATGATGGATTATGTGGGGCTTATGTTGACGATGTGGTGGTGAAAACCAGGGAGGCCTCGACGCTGATTGAGGACCTAGACAGGACTTTCAAAGCCCTGAACTTTTTTCAGTGGAAGCTAAACCCGAACAAGTGCGTGTTTGGTGTCCCTTTTGAGATACTGCTCGGTAGTGTCATCAGCCAGGATGGCATACGCCCTAACCCTGAAAAAGTAAAAATCGTCCTGGATATGAAGCCTCCCAAATGCATCAAAGATATCCAAAAGTTGACAGGGTGCATGGCAGCCCTGAGCAGGTACATATCCCGACTCGGTGACAAGGGCCTTCCTTTCTTTCGGCTACTCAGGGCAAAGGAGAAGTTCATATGGTCCGAAGAGGCCGACGCTACCTTCAACGAACTGAAGACATATCTATCTTCACCACCCGCCCTCACAGCTCCTACCAAAGATGAGCGCCTACTACTCTGCATCACCGCGACCAACAGAGTGATCAGCACCGTCCTGGTGGTTGAGCGTAAAGAGCAACAATCTGTTTACCCCGTCCAACGACCAATTTAGTATATCAGCGAGGTGCTTAACAAAACTAAGCAGAGGTATCCACACATCCAGAAACTTCTTTATGTGATTCTAGTTGTTGACGGTCACTAATGTCAATTATAACCCATCAATTATCATCAAACATGACATGAAAAGAACCATAGAGCATAGGTATAGGGTTTTGATCTAACGAGTTCCATGAGTTTTGGTGAATCTATGTTTCTACAGGTACATACTGGAAAAGCTATCAAAGTTGACCAATATGATAGTATAAAAGTATCTCAAATGATGGATTAGAATGCACCATTGCGACGGGCTCATTGAGACAATCGAAACGGATATATCATTTGCCATATTTGGAGTCCCGGATGAAAAGATATCGCACCTGGAAGTTGCACCTGCGCAGGAAGGATCTAGAAGACACCAGAAACCACCTTGTGGAAGGTGGGGCCCACCTGTCATAGGGGGAGACCGGCCGGTCCCCCCCCCCTGCACCAGGCCGGTCGGCATTTTGGCCATTTTGGCCCAGCTTTGGCCCACGGGATCCACCGCTTTTGAGGAAGAATCTCAGCCGCCCGCCGATGTCCGTTTGATCCAAGGGCTGACGTTAATCGCTCGGGTCTATAAAAGGAGCCCCAGACCCTAGGGGGAAGGCATCCCCTAAAACCCTAATTTATTATTCGTTGGAATCCATTCGAGAGGCATCCCTTGAAAGGATCATACTCTCATGGAGATCAACACACCAGGGAGATTAGGGCTAGACTCTTCAATGTAATAGTAGGGCTAGACTCTTCAATGTAATAGTTTAGTAACTTGAGAGCTAGGGTTGAGAGGCTTCGTTCCGGATCTCGCCGTGGTGCCTTGGAGGTCTGGTATATCTTTGTATCTTATCTTTGCAACACTTATGCTTTAGTATATTTATCTTCTCTATTTACTTCTATGCCTTATTTGTATGGTTAGTGTAGTTATTGCATCTTAGCATAGGATCTCTGTCTGTATTATGTGCTCTAGTTATCACATGTAGCTAGAGTAGTAATCGATAGTGTAGACATGGTGTCTAGGCTATAGGTTATCTGAGGTTGCGCCCAATTCTTACGGTTAGTTGTGGTAGCCCATAGGGGTGACAGCTCTATGTGGCCTTCGTATTCCACCACGTCGGGATTGGTGTTTCGTAGGGCTTTTGACAGCCTTCCCCAACTACCTTCTTCCCAGTCTTATTCGAGAGTTGGAAAGGTACTGCTGCCCCGAAGTGCTATTGTGTGTGCTATACTTACCCATGTATTAGTTACATTCTAGTGTCAACTAGAATAGAACCCGAGTAATAGAGAAGAACATAGGAACCTTGAACTCTCCCTTAGTCCTCTCAAGTTAGTTGACTTATATATTATAGGATTCTCCTCTGTGTGTGATATTGTGCATAACTCTTATCATTTACCACTTACCCCTACTTAGGTCTAGTTGGTATACTAGTTAGTAGATACATGATGGAGAACTATCAAACATCTTTAACCATTGTTTTCTAGTGGTAAAATATAAATAATGATACCTAAAATGCTCCCTGTAAAATACTACAATGGTAATTCTGTGCGCTTGCGAAATCCTTCATATTTTAATTGTGCATAAGAAATACCAACAAGCATTTTTGGCACCGTTGCCGGGGAAACAATTAGCGTAAAGGTTTTGATATTGATCTTGATATCTGCTAACCTAGTTTGCCACTAGCTTTAGTAGGATTACCCCTGTGTTTGTTGAGTTGTGGAATAAGCAGAAAATCAATTGTTCAACCTTCTGGCGAAGTTCCACACGAACAAGACAAGGGAGATATCGAAGAATCCAGGGCACCTGAACATTCATGATCCATCAACAATGGAGCCCTGCCATCTCATAGATGCTACACTACTCACAGAGTCTATTATGAGTTATGGTAAGTATGAACAAGAATGGTGAGATAGTCTTGCTCATGGGCTTTAAACTTAATGAGTAGTTATCATGTTGCATTCCACTGTATGTTTGCTTTGAACAAATCCATGCATTTACTCTATCTCATATCAAATCCATAGCATGATTTGTTCTTGGCACACATGCATAGCACTTGCATCTCTACCTCAAAAAAGAAAAAAAACATTCTCACCATACATGATCATGTTTTCATCTCTATTTGAGTAAATCTCTATGTGCTCCCATGCTACCCTTGTCTGCTATTGTATGCTTAGGTTTTGAAGTATTTTCATACACCTTTTAAATTAAGCATGGTGCTTGGTTTAAACTGCCTTCCTAAATTAAATTAGACATGGTGTCTAGTTTGATTTTTGAATCATAAGGTGTGTTGATGTCTATACTTCTAAAAAGATTTTAAATTAAGCATGGTGTTTAGGTTAAAATGCTTTCCTAAATTAAATTAGACGTGGTGTCTAGGTTGATTTTTGAACCAACAATACCCATTAGTAGATATAGGTCATTTTGTTGGACTAACCCCTTAGGAAACTCTCAAATTCAATTTGGGTAAGTCTTGAGACGAATTCATATTAGAGATGAATCAAGGTAGGCAATAACTTGGTGCAAAGAAGTCACAACTCATCCTTTAGAGAGAAGAACTGTAAGTATCAAAGTTTATTTTTTGCTGCAAAGTTACCTTTGCCTTGAGCCATGAAAGAATGTAGCAAACAAGAAAAAAACATGATAAACAAAATCTATGCTAAAAGTGATCCTAAAACCATCTTTTCATTAGTGTAGATAAAAATGGACAACAACCCATGTTTTAAATTTGTTGCAATCCTTTGGGTATGTGTCCATTAACATTTTTGTAGGAAAGAAAGAATAAATGTTTGTTCATGGTTTGAAACAAAAATAAGGAGAACAAGTGTATAGAAAGGATCAAGATAGAAAGAAATCAATGTGAGAACACTTCAACACTTTCTACACTTCACCATGATATTGGACCAATCACTCTGCAAGACAAAAGGGACCTCCAGGCCAGTAAGAGTAGATTGACTAGCTCATTCCATTGGCCAGTCAACCAACCCTTTGTGCTCTGCCATAGTTCACCATCCCAAACATGTTTGCATACAAGTCAAAGGAACAGAAGGCAAGTTTGTGGTTGGTTAAGGAACATGACCTGGATCATTGAGATAGAACTGGAGTGACCCTGACTCTATGTCTTCAAGTGAGGAAGGTGATGACAAGTAGGATGCAATTTTTTCTACATGGGTCAAACTGATGCCTGCTCTCATCATCATCTCCGAAGAAACTCAAATGCCGACAGCAAAGACCAAGATGATGGATCCCACTACATCATAGTGTGCATCTCTATATCAATAAATATCAGTCATCAATGGTGGTATATCGATGGTGTCTCCCAAGTTTGTGAATAATCATGGATGGAGGAAGACACCCACAAGTCATTAGAGATAAAGCTCTCATGCAAGTACTAATGGAGTTCTTTCCTTGATCATAAAAAATGGCTGGTGCATCATCAAAGAAGAATAAACTTTCCACCCGCCTTTAGAAGACAAAGAAAATCAAGGAGGAACTCAAGTCTATAGCTCTAATGGACATCAACCCAAAAACTAGTGAAGATCAAGAAAGGTTGATAGAATAATATGCAACCGTCTGCATCCTCACTCTTTAGATCAAATGGTGCAAAATAATTGCAGCTGGCGGACAACACGATGAGATTTTCGGAGGGAGTAGTCAAGGACATCATGGTCAAAATCCACACCCATTACGTCCCGACCGACTTCATGATACTGGACATGGGAGAAGAAGATGAGACACCCATTATCCTTGGGAGGCCGTTCCTCAGCACCACTAACGCCATCATCTACAATGGATCGAGCCAAGTCCACTTCCAATTCCTAGGAGAGAAGCACTGGAGGAATCGCGCCCAAAAGAGCAATGTTGAGGAGGAGGCAATCAAAGAAGAATCTACAGCACCTAAGGAACATCAACAACCTACAAAGGTATAGAAATAAGAGATAACCTCCTCAACTGAGTCATTATCACTAGGAGGTCCAGCATTAAGGTCCCCATCCTCAGAATCCGATGAAGCCCCCCCGGGAGTGATGACGACGAGAAGTCTTGTCCGGAGGACTCTAAACTCCGAACCCTTGCCATAAGGTAACAATGGTAGTTATCTATTTATTTTCTTGCACTTTTAATTCACAGTTAGTTTTTATCATCCTTATATGGAAAACAACAAAAATATTTGGAAAAACTCAAAGCCCCATGTGACATCCCTATAGTACAAACTAAAGGAGTGTTCACTGTGGTGGCCTAAAAATAAAATAAAAATTAGCATACATATTTACTTTCTGCTCGATAAAAAGAAAAACCCAAAAATAATCATTAAGCATCTTGCTGCACTGGATACACTGTAACAACCTTTGAAAACCTCTCACAATAACCAGTCCGTGAAATGGCTAACCACTAACTGCTTATCCTAACCCGTTCCACGAGTTTTGGTGTTTTGTGAGATGTTTGCTGCAGGATGACTTTAAGAGCTAGTGCAACTAGGAATCATCACCTTTATCACTTGAAGTATACCTTCCCTACACATAGCTAATCACTGTGTGGAGGAAGCAACTTTTTGTTGGATGAGATTGAGGTTCTCGGCTACACTAGCTCTTGCAAACATGAGCTCCATCGAGAGGACTGCTTGGCTACAATGCTTCAATAAAAAACTAGAAAGGCATCTTGATGATAATTTTTTTAGTCACCATAAAAATGAAAAATACTTGAGATGATTTGAAATGAGTGAGTCTTGAAAAATGAAAAACCAAATAAAAATATTTGTCTAGATAGAGTCAATAAAAAGAAGCTCTTAAGATGATTTGAAATGATGATAAGCTGCTCTGTTACAACACCTCTAAAATGCCTAAAGTTTAGACTAGAGTTCTCCCAAGTTTTAGCTCCAACTGTTTTGACATGAGGATTTATTCTGAGCCTAAAACTTGTGGGTTGCACATGCTTGAACTAAGTCTAGGTACCTAATTAATAAGATTGAGAAAGTCTGAGTTGCTATCTATCTTGTTCTAAGTGACACTAGAGTTCTAGAGATTTATCTTTTGAAAAATACAAAAACATGATGAGTTCCTATATGACAAAGCTTACATTCCCACCAGAGCCAAATACGATGAGATAGGCTAGTTAAACTTCTACATACATGCTGCTTGTAATGCATTGAGTTTTGTCAACCTTTGTGACCCTAGTGAGAAATTTGTCATGCTCTTGAATCAAGATCCACCTCCATATGCACTACTCGACACTGGAGTAGGCACAACAACATGCCATTCCACCTACATCCTTTCCAAAAATGTTTTTCTCCTATACTAGGAGAGAACACCAAAAATATTCCATTAGGTTAGCCACCCAATAAATGCTCCATGTTCCTATTGTTATCTCTCCAAATCCTATCAATGCCAAAAGGAGTGCTATGAGCTATGCAAAAAGATATTTGAGAAAAAGGGAGAGTAAAAGAAAGATGAACAAGTGTCCCAATGCAAAACAATGGGTACATAGATGCCTGACTCTCTGAAAAAAAAGAGAGAGAGGAAAAGATAGCTCATAACCTCCGGCCAATTTTCAAGAAGAGAGAAACATCCAAGGAGCTGAAGTAGAATTAGGTTCCACCATATATCCACCATATCCACCCACTTATACATCTTGATTCGATTGTATGACTTGTTTCTCCATGGATCCATTGTTTGACCTAACAACACATGCATTGCAAGTCTACTCTTTTAGTTTTCTCCTTACCTATGAGCTCCATATAAGCTTTAGCTATAGGATGAAAAGAAAGGCGATCATCATCTCTGCTTTGGTGAGAATCCACAAATACCACATATATTGAGAGACTTGAGGGTGTCATACATGGGAAGCTCTAAGTTTTATTTGAAAACCTCTAAAAAACTCTAGAATGATAGTTGAGCGAAGAGCTTGAGACATAGTGCTTGGGTGGGATCTTTCTGTCTATCAAGTACTTAAGGCCCAAGGAAGAGCTGATAAGCCCCATAGTTAAAGGTAACATGAGTAAGTTTGAAAATCAGCTCGGTTATTACTTAAGCTTGGAGGAGAATTTTTGTCTGAATACAGGTATACTTTTGAGGAGTTACATCGAGGTTGCGACAACGCTCTAAGAAATTACAAACATCTATATCTGTTTCCAAGTTTAGCTTTGCTAAGGGACTAGCAAAGGTTAAGCTTGGGGGAACTTGTTGACGGTCACTAATGTCAATTATAACCCATCAATTATCATCAAACATGACATGAAAAGAACCATAGAGCACTGGTATAGGGTTTTGATCTAATGAGTTCCACGAGTTTTGAGTGAATCTATGTTTCTATAGGTACATACTGGAAAAGCTATCAAAGTTGACCAATATAACAGTATAAAAGTATCTTAAATGATGGAGTAGAATGCACCATTGCGACGCGCTCATCGAGATGATCAAAACAGACATATCATTTGCCATATTTGGAACTCCGGATGAAAAGATATCGCACCTGGAAGTGGCACCTGCGCAGGAAGGATCTAGAAGACACCGAAAACCACCCCAAGCGGGAAGGTGGGGCCCACCTGTCATAGGGGAGACCGGCGGTCCCCACCCCCAGCATTTTGGCCATTTTGGCCATTTTGGCCCAGCTTCAGCCCACTGGATCCACCGCCTTTGAGGAAGAATCTCAGCCGCCCGCCGATGTCGGTTTGATCCAAGGGCTGACGTTAATCGCTCAGGTCTATAAAAGGAGCCCCAGACCCTAGGGGGAGGCATCCCCTAAAACCCTAATTCATTATTCATTGGGATCCATTCGAGAGGCGTCCCTTGAAAGGATCATACTCTCATGGAGATCAACACACTAGGGAGATTAAGGCTAGACTCTTCAATGTAATAGTTTAGTAACTTGAGAGCTAGGGTTGAGAGGCTTCGCTTCCATCTCACCGTGGAGCCTTGGAGGTCCGTATATCTTTGTATCTTATCTTTGCAACACTTATGCTTTAGTATATTTATCTTCTCTATTTACCTCTATGCCTTATTTGTATGGTTAGTGTAGTTATTGCATCTTAGCATAGGATCTCTGCCTGTATTAGGTGCTCTACTTATCACGTGTAGCTAGAGTATTAATCGATAGTGTAGACATGGTGTCTAGCCTATAAGTTACCTGAGGTTGCGTCCAATTCTTATGGTTAGTTGTGGTTGCCCATAGGGGTGACAGCTCTATGTGGCCTTCGTATTTCACCATGTCGGGATTGGTGTTTCATAGGGCTTTTGGCAGCCTTCCCCAACTACCTTCTTCCCAGTTTTATTTGAGAGTTGGAAAGGTACTGCTGCCTCGAAGTGCTATTGTGTGTGCTATACTTACCCATGCATTAGTTATATTCTAATGTCAACTAGAATAGAACCTGAGTAATAGAGAAGAACATAGGAACCTTGAACTTTCCCTTAGTCCTCTCAAGTTAGTTGACTTATATATTATAGGATTCTCCTCTGTGTGTGATATTGTGCATAACTCTTATCATTTACCACTTACCCCTGCTTAGGTCTAGTTGGTATACTAGTTAGTAGATACAAGATGAAGAACTATGAAACATCTTTAACCATTGTTTCCCATTGGTAAAATATAAATAACGATACCTGGAATACTCTCGGTAAAATGCTACAATGGTAATTCTGTGCGCTTGCGGAATCCTTCATATTTTAATTGTGCATAAGAAATACCAACACTAGTCACAAAGAGAAAGGTCTCTCAATACTTTCAGCAGTATAGCATCACTATGGTCACCGAGTATGCGCTTGGGAGATATCCTGCGCAACAAAGATGCTACTGGTTGGATTGTCAAGTGGGTGATAGAGCTCAGCCCTTTCGAGCTGCGCTTCCATAGTAGAACCACCATCAAATCTTAGGCACTGGCTGACTTCCTGGTCGTGTGGACAGATATGACACTGCCCGTATCAGATACGGTGCATAAGCAATGGAAGATGTACTTCGACGGCTCCTTGAACATAGGAGGTGCCTACCAAGAGAGTCTTTTTTATCGCGCCCTCCGGGGGACAGTTGAGATATGTCCTTCGTATCCATTTCAAAGCCTCCAACAACGCGGCCGAGTATGAAGCTGCACTGCATGGACTCCGCATCGCCGTCGAGTTAGGAATCAAGAGGCTCCTAGTGTATGGTGACTCAGCACTGGTTATCAACCAAGTAAACAAAGACTGGGACTGTACTAATGAAAAGATGGACACCTACGTTGCTGTAATCCGCAAGCTTGAGGATAAATTCTATGGCCTTGAATTTATTCATGTCCCAAGAAGTGAAAACCAAGCAGCCAACGAGCTCTCTAAATACGGGTCGTCCAGAGCAAAAGTCCCACATGGAGTCTTTGTTCAAGATTTGGTCACCCCTTCCATTTAGGACGAGAAGCAGCCGGCAATAGTCATGGCACCTGAGCCATCGACACAGTCGGCTCCCAGTGAACAACAGGCACCGAAGTTGGTGGTATCCTCAGTTAATGAGCCAACCGACCAGTTGCCTACGATGTCTTCGCTGGATTGGCAGACACCCTTCATCCAATATCTCACAAGCAAGGTGTTACCAAGCGACAAGGATGAAGCCGATCGATTAATTCGCCGAAGCCGCCACTATATACTGGTCGACGGCCAGCTCATGCGCAAGAATTCTAGGTCTGAGGTACTTTAGAAGTGCGTCACTCCAGCAGAGGGCATCGATCTCCTCGATGAGATCCACTCTGGCTCTTGCGGCAACCACGTGGCTTCCCGAACACTGGTTGGCAAAGCCTTTCAAGCTGGTTTCCACTGGCCTAGCGTTGTGGCTGACACAGAGCACCTGGTCCGACATTGCAAGAATTGCCAGTTCTTTGCAACACAAATACACATCCCTGCACGTGAACTCCAAACGATACCAGTCTCCTGGCCTTTTTCATGCTGGGGACTCAACATGATCAGACCATTTAAAACAGCACCAGATGGTTTTAAGTATGTCTATGTCCTCATAGACAAGTTCTCCAAATGGATTGAGTATAAGCCGTTGGTAAAGGCAACAACCAAGAAGGCCTCCGAGATACTTCATGAAGTCATTCACCGGTTCGGCATACCCAATAGCATCATTACCGACCTCGGCAGTACCTTCATAGGAAGTCACTTCTAGAATTTTTGTGATGAATTATCCATACAAGTGAAATATGTGTCCGTCACTCATCCAAGAGCTAATGGACAGGTCGAGCGCGCCAACGGAATGATCATCGATGCACTGTGAAAACAACTATTCTGCGAAGATGGTCTTTACCCAGGGCGCTGGATGAAAGAGCTCCCGGCAGTAGTCTAGGGACTACGCACACAACCATGTCATAGCATAGGCGTCTCTCTATACTTCATGATATTCGGTTTGGAAGCTGTACTCCCCATAGAGGTAGCACACCATTCCCCTAGGATCGAACACTACAATGAAGACACTTCAGATGAAGCATGAGAGCTCGACATCAATGCCCTGGAAGAGCGGCGCCTTGACACATGCGTTCGAACGCCGGTGCACAGCCACTCTGCAAGGCTATTATTACAACCGCAACGTCAGAAGTCGTTTTTTCATGGTAGGCAATCTGGTCCTTCGGTGCAAGCAATAGACATAGGGGTTACACAAGCTGTCCTCACACTGAGAGGGGCCATTCATGATAAAGGCAGTCACTAGGCCTACTTCTTATAGGCTCTACACTTTAGATGGCATTGAAGTGCCCAGCTCTTGGCACATAGAACAGCTTATAAGATTCTACCCTTGATAGCAAGAATAGAATAAAGATATGTACCCTTCCCTCCTTTATGTACCCTTTTTATGATGAATAAAAAGATATGCCCTACTTCAAAATGGTTTTTTCTTTTGCTAAAATCAATACTTTTCATGCGCTGACTAGTCAGTAATTCCTCAATAGGGACTGTCAGAAACGGCAACGTCTCTAGCTCATCCGATTACGTGTTATGGCTCCAAGCCACAGAGCACCGGAGGTTTACTTGACTGCCTCCCTATGGGTACTAGGGTCCTAAGCGTTCTGTATCAGTGTCGTTCTATAGAGGTCACCTAAGTCCCGTAAGGGCTAATACGTTCATGAGGGGTACTTGACTGACTCTAGGTTCACTTGTCTTTCATTAAAGACATGATATATGAATTACGGTTATCTGTGACTCTATTATGAATTTTTATAACCATCGCATGCTATTCTCTCCCCAGATCGACCACGACAAGAGCATGGACGGTAAAGTACATTTTCCCCGGTACAGGCCGGGCACATTCAGTGTTTACATATAGTGACGATGTTTCAACCCTCAGCGTGTTCATGAGACTGGCTGGAGGACCCTTCGTCGAGTAGTGAGATATTCTGCATCACGATAGCAGTAGTGTCTGAGAAGTCGGCTTGGATTGCCTTGACTTGATCCGGTGTGTAGGTCGCTGCCGCTCCTTCCTTGATCCTCTTCAGGTCGATCTTGGGATAGTGCGTCCACACCAAGGACAGCCCTGAGGCAACCACGAATCGACCAGCATCTTGGGTGTAGTCTTTAAACAGCTCCCATGCTCTCTGACACACACTAAGAACCGCTTCGAGGTGGTGCGTCGGATCAAGTACGGCTACTTCCCCCGGAGACAAGGCTTTCATCAGTGGCCTTAGTTCAGTCTCGACCAGTTGCCAACGCTCCTTGATGCGTGTGTTCTCCTCGGCTAGCACTTGGAATTGTGCCATGTGTTTGCTCCGGAGTTCTAGTTGATACATCCAACATACATCAGCAACATATCATAACAGTAGAAGCTGGCAAAGGCGGTTTTACATACCTGCTATCTCGGCCCTCAGATCCTCGACCTACTGCTCAAACTTCACCTTCTCGCCTTCAAGCCCTACAATGATACAATTCATAATATAAGCATAGAATACAGTCTAGGCGCGATGAAGACGATGCCAGAAGTGATTTTTTACCTTTTTTCTGGCCCTCCAGGACATTGACTTTATAGGTCAGGGCTGCATTATCTTCCTGTAGACGCTGGTTCTCGGCCATAATAGGTCAGAACTGATCGATCATTGCGCCTTGCTGGTCAGCAAGATTTTGCAACCCCTATACAATCATGGCTCTTAGTTCTGGCTAACAGCCTACCCTTGCATGGGACTATTGAGAACACCTACATACCTGCACATGTTCTCGCAAGAACTTGAAGCCGTACTCGATGTTCTCCTGCATCGGGGCATCAACCTTGGACTCAAAGACTTGCCATTCATTGCCACTTACCTGGCGAGCTATGAAGCTCGACTTCCCGTACACTCGCCTAGGCTCCTCTAGGTGTCCCTTGATTTCCTCCATAGGCTCCGGTGGGTCTTGAGTAGGCGGTGTCTTCTTCAAGCCTTCCCGGTCGATACTGGTCGATCGAGTTCTGGCCTGCAGAGCTTGTCGGACCTCCCGCTCCCGTGGCTCTTTAGAGGTCTAACGAGGAGGAGATGTGGCCGTACTATCAAAGCCAGGGTGGTCGACCTCTGGTCCCTTCTCATCTTGACCACCAGCACGGTTGGCATCATCTCCAGGCCGACGGTCCTCAGCACCCTCTTCATCAATGTTGGGTTGCCTAGGGAAGAGTACCACTTCTATCACACTAAGTCCTACTAAAGTTATTAATTACATTGCAAGCTTAGTGGGAATTTCTACTACGCCATACCTGGAGGATTGTTTGACAAACATGCCAAAGACCCTGCCACTCCCGCGACTTGAAGCCGACCACCCTTGCTCTTCTCTCCCTCATTAGCTCCCGCCACCGGCTGGGTCTTTCCAGGGGCTCCTTGCCTTCCAGGAGGCGTCTACTCAGTAGCTAGCTTTCGGGCCACCTCCTCCTTTCTTGTTGGCACCTCCCGGGGTGTCCTTTCTGACGATGCTTCTGGTTGAGCACGAGGATGATTGGGCAGAGACCTGGCAATGGTCGGCGTTGGCCGAGGCTGTTCGCTGGCATGTTTGGCCCCGAATTTCTTGCTCAGAGGAATTACGTCCTCTGAGTCTGAGCCTGAGCTCTCAATAACTACTCAGCACCATTGCTCCTTATCTTCACCAATCTTCAGTTTGCCACCAAGTTTGCTCTTGGTGGATTTCACCTTCTTTTTTTGGATGAGGCGGCATCGGATCCTTGCCGGTGGCTTTGCGCTTCCGTTGCCTTTCAGGGGACTCGGCCTGTTCTTCAGCATGATCGGCCTCTAGAGCCGGCTTGGCTTTCTTCTGTTGTCCCCGAAATGCCTCGCTAATCGGTAACTCTCCCACAGGCACATCAGATACATATACACGAAGATCCTATCCCAGATATAACAATGATCTTATAAGTCACAGCTACAACTGCAAGACAGAATGAAAAAGCGACAACTTTTGATAATTACAAATCTCGGGGCGAGGATTCTTTAGATAGAAGGGTTTCACACTGTCCTTCGGATACACATACGAGGCATAACTCTGGAACATTTTTGATAGCCGAGATACTATCTCCTTTAGCTCTAGGTTTTCCTCGCTTTCTCGGGAAGGGTCTCTATGACCCTGATACTCAAACATAAAGTTTACCCTCTCTTTCAAGGGTTGAATGCGATGTCCTACAAACTGGGTGGCGACCACAATGCCATCGATACTGCTGAAGTCCATCAGGGATAGCAGTTCTTCGACCTGAGACATTCCATTACTGTCAGGCATCTCTGACCAGTTGGGATTCGCTCGGGGAATCCTGGTAATGTCACAGGGGACTGGTCGGCCTTCTAGATTCTGGTTTATGTAAAACCAGTGCTTCATCCAATTCTTCATGTTAGAGGTGTGCTCAATATTCATCCAGTTGGATTTTACACCCTCTCTCAAAGCAAGGTAGCACCCGCCTGCTGAGATCCCTCGGATCATACACCTTTTTCTTCAGGACATACAGGTATTGGAATAAATTGAAATGTGGTGCTATTCCAAGATAGCACTCACAGTATGTCACAAAGACGGCCAGGGTTAGGATCAAATTTGGGGGCAGGTTGCACAGAGCTATCCCCCAGAAAATGCACAGGTCCCTGAGGAAGTTGTGCACCGGAATCCCTAATCCCCGTAAGAAGTAATCTTCGAACACTATGATCTCATCGGGGTGAGGGTTCGGATATCGATCACCCTTTGCCAGTGCCCTCCATACTTCTAGATCCTAGGCCGGAGCAAGCCCCTTCGCCATTACTGCCGGTGACTACGGCGTCGACATCGACCGCTCCCAGTTCGCCTCTAGCACCTTCTTGCGCTCCACCTCAGCCTTGGTCGCCTTCTTCCCATTATCCCAGAGGAGGATCGAATGAGGAGTGGTGGTGTCTCCGTTGGAAACCTAGATTGAGAATCGAGAAGATTGGAAGCGGCAGAAATGGCAAAGACTGATGCGGAGTGGAGTGCGTGCGGCAGCCGGTGGACTATTTATACCATACGGGTGGCCCATTGACTTCCTGAGGGATCACTGTTGACAACTGTTTTACCCTAATTTTCTAACTGGGCTTTCTTGGGCCACGTTACATGGGTATGTTTTTACAGCGGTACTGTATAAAATACTACGGATAGGCCCAATTCCATTTTATAAAGCATATCGGGTCCACCAGTCAGACTGGGGACTTGGCGATTTTCTTTCTACTATAGTCCCAACTGGTTGACCAGATCAGTCTGGCAATCGAGCACTTTGCTTAGAGTTAAAAGCTGGTTAGTTTGTCTTCACTGGGGACTGTGCAATCGATTACAAGATTTTTCAAAATTGGTCGACCAGGATCGTTAAAAGATTAACACTGTTCCAAGTGGGTTGGTCAACCAGTACGTACTTCACACACCAAGATTCAAGATAGCAAAGCTTAGCATTGCAAGGTTTTCATTACAGATGAAGATCAAAAGCAGTAGCATAATTTTTACATGAGTGCTGTTCATCGCATGCCTAGATACAAACTACGCATCTATTATATTTTTATAAATCCTACGACGCTTGGTGGCAAAGCCACAAAGCTCATCAAGCTTCTGTTCAAGGACCAATAAACCCAAGGAGTTGCAAAAGCAATCCTATACCAAGCGCCCTACTGGGCATCATCCGAGGCCCGCTACAGGGGGCAAAGCCAAGAAGCTCGTCAAAGAACTACAAAAGTAGACCTCTACCAAGCACCCCTCCCCCTGAGAGCGGCCACCGGGCGGGGCATCGTCGATGATGCTCTCCGCAGTCACCTCCTCTGCTATGGCATCTGTGGCGTCGGTGAAGTCCTGGACGAGATGCTCCAGGTCAGCAACATGTTCACCCTCGGGAGGCCAGCAAGGCCTCGAGCTCCGCACAGACCGGCGCTGGGCCACGGCCAGCCAAAAGCCACCCATTGCGCACGCCACGGGACACCGCCTCCCGGATGCGCTCGGGCTCGCTCTCCGATTGCTCTAGAGTGAGTCCCCGGCTGCGCCGACAAGGTTGACAATGGTTTCCGCCGCTGGGAACACCGCCTGGAGCTCCTCCTCCAGTTCGGCGACCCACAGGTCGGTGGCCTCTTGGTTGGCGTGGGCAGCTTGTGCCTCCATCTTGGCAACTTCCAGCGCCATCATCCACGGCGCTCGGCCGCCCCCGCTCTCCGCCATGGTGACCGTCCCGGGTCACCATCCCATGCCGCCCGCCACTACTCCCTTCACTGGATTCTTCGGCGGCAAGGAGGAGCCACGGCGCGGGCGCACTATGGAGTGGACTCCTGCACAGATTAAGAACGGAGTTAGCATTTTCTCAACTGGTTCATACGATGCAATGTGCAACCTACCCATCGCTGCGGCGTCGCCTCTGAGGCTGTGTGCTCGGCGAGCCCTCTGCTGCTCTCTTCCTCGAATCCATCTGCTCTACAGCTTCGAGGAAAAGGAGCAGAAGAAGAGGAAGTTTGGGGCTAGGGTTTTTTTAGAGACGACTGCCACTCCTCTCCGACGTGTGCCGCATTTATAGGTGGCCGTATAGGAGATGAGCCAGACGATGAGTCGGCGCTCCGCTCCACGATGGGACGGCGCCATCATTACGCCCATGACCGAAGGCGAACGGGCACGGCGTGGTAACCCGTACCGTTTACTTGGTTATCGCGTCTGGCAGTTCTTTTCTATCCTCTGGAACGCGAGGTATTTTCGGTTATGCCATTGGGCCTCCGGATGGGTGTCTGGCCCATTTAGCTGTGTTACTGGACTTAGCATCTCCAAAACGCATGGTTCCAAGTTACGTCTTTCCTTGGAAAGATGGTTGTCACGGTGTTTATCAATAGGCTTGCCACTGGGGGCTATGTGGGCCCACGCCACTTCTGCAGTGACTGGGCCTATTTCTGGTGTCAATCTTGAAGATTTCAAGCATGCAACGCTTTTTCTAGAAGGCTGATTTTCAAAAATTCCCCAATGATATATGATATTATGTGTTACTGTGGGCCCACGTCTCTAGACATGAGCTGCTTTTTTCTTTTTCCTGTTGAGCAACATGCATCTTTCGACAAGAGCAGTGTTGGACTGCAGTAGAGGCCGGTCGCTCCCTCTGGACTGGTCAGCTCTTAACTGGTTGGTTGGTCGCCTACAAGCTTTACCAAGAGAAGTCGCTGGTTGAAGTTGGTCGATGGGAAGAAGATGATGCTGTTCCTCAAGATTCATGGCGCTCGGGGACTAGCTGTGGGGGTTTAGCCCCCTATACCCTCATGGCTGGTCCTTAGTCTCATCACACAGGGCAGCCCAGCCCGCAGGATCAAGCCCGATCGGCCTTTCTGGTCTAGTCGGAGTCCCAAGCGGATAATTAAAGTTGCTTGCCATGCAAAGAATTAGTCGATTAGGAAACCAATTGTACTTCGACTAGGATACGATTGTTTTGTAACCGACCACCTCGGGATCTTAGGATCTGTAACCCTGCCCCCCGGACTATATAAGGCGAGCAGGGACCCCCTCCTAAACTTCTCATCTCAAATTTTTCGCTAATAACAGAAGAGCAGGACGTAGGGTATTACGTAGCAGACGGCCCGAACCTGGGTAAACCGTGTGTGCTGTTCTTCCTGTTCCATCTCGCTTGTGTTCGATCGCGTGCCTCCACATAAATCAATGCCATTGGTATACCCGTTGTAGAACTATCGCCGATATCTCGTTGACACCAACCCGTACGTGCGGTTTCTGGCCAATTTTTCCTTTAACCACACTAAATGGCCTTCGATTGCCTTCCGACTCCGGGCGCGCCCCTTAGGACCGCAGGGTTATCTCCCGAAAATGCATCGGGCGTCTTCGCCACCATGTTAGCCATCCACGAGGCCAGCCACCTTGCCCTAACCCTGCCCGTACATGCGGTTTCCGGTCGATTTTTCTGTTAACTACACCAAATGGCCTTCGTTCGCCTGCCAGCTTCGGGGGCGCCCCTAGGACCATGGGCTTATCTCTTGGAAATGCATCGGGCGTCTTTAGCACCCCGTTAGCCATCCACGAGGCTAGTCACCCCGCCCTAACCCTCGCCCGTATGTGTGGTTTCTGGCTGATTTTTCTGTTAACTACACTAAATAGCCTTCGTTCACCTCCCAGCTCTGGGCGCGCCCACTAGGACCGTGGGGTTATCTCCTGGAAATGCATCAGTTATCATTGCCACACTGTTAGCCATCCACGAGGCCAGCCACAACGCCCTAACCCCACCTGTACATGCGGTTTCCAGCCGATTTTTCCTTTAACTACACTAAACGGCCTTCGTTCGCCTCCCGGCTCT
Organism: Chrysopogon serrulatus; assembly: GCA_015844335.1. Lineage (NCBI taxonomy): Eukaryota > Viridiplantae > Streptophyta > Magnoliopsida > Poales > Poaceae > Chrysopogon > Chrysopogon serrulatus. Next base: position 78,245 of record JADLZL010003215.1, on the reverse strand, counting down.
AGGCGAGCCCCAAGGACCACGGGGTTATCTCCTGGAAATGCATCGGGCGTGTTCGCCACCCCGTTAGCCGTCCACGAGGCCAGCCATAATGCCCTAACCCCACCCGTACGTGCGGTTTTTGGCCAATTTTTCCTTTCACTACACTAAACGGCCTTCGTTCGCCTCCCGGCTTCGGGCGCGCCCCCAAGGACCGCAGGGTTATCTCCTTGAAATGCATCGGGCGTCTTCGGCACCCCGTTAGCAGTCCACGAGGCTAGTCACCCCGCCCTAACCCTCGCCCGTACGTGCGATTTCTGGCCGATTTTTCCATTGACTACACTAAATGGCCTTCGCTCGCCTCCTAGCTCTGGGCGCACCCCCTAGGACCGGGGTTATCTCCTGAAAACTCATCAGGCATCTTCACCACACTGTTAGCCATCCACGAGGCTAGCCACAATGCCCTAACCCCGCCTGTCGGTGCAATTTCCAGCTAATTTTTCTTTTAACTACACTAAACGGCCTTCGTTCGCCTCCTGGCTCTGGGCGCACCCTTAGGACCACGGGGTCATCTCCTAGAAATGCATCGGGCGTGTTCGCCACCCCGTTAGCCATCCACGAGGCCAGCCACAATGCCCTAACCCTACCCATACGTGTGGTTTCTGGCCAATTTTTCCTTTAACCACACTAAACGGCCTTCGTTCGCCTCCTGGCTTCGAGCGCGCCCCCTAGGACCGCAGGGTTATCTCCCGGAAATGCATCGGGCATCTTCGTCACCCTGTTAGCCATCCACGAGGCAAGCCACCCCGCCCTAACCCTGCCCGTACGTGCGGTTTCTGGTTGATTTTTCTGTTAACTACACTAAACGGCCTTCGTTCGACTCCCAGCTCCGGGCACGCCCCGTAGGACCGCGTGGTTATCTCCTGGAAACGCATTGGGCGTCTTCAACACCATGTTAGCCATCCACGAGGCTAGTCACCCCGCCCTAACCCTCGCCCATACGTGCGGTTTTTGGCTGATTTTTCCATTAACTACACTAAATGGCCTTCGTTCGCCTCCCGGCTTTGGGCGTGCCCCCTAGGACCGCGGTGTGGTCTCCCAGAAATGCATCGAGCGTCTTCGCCACACTGTTGGCCATCCACGAGGCCAGCCACAAAGCCCTAACCCTGCCTCTACGTGCGGTTTTCGGCTGATTTTTCCTTTAACCACACTAAACGGCCGTCGTTCGCCTTTCGGCTCCGGGCGAGCAACCAGGACGATGGGGTTATCTCCTGGAAACACATCGGGCGTGTTCGCCACCCCGTTAGCCATCCACGAGGCCAGCCACAATGCCCTAACCCCACCCGTACGTGCAGTTTTTGGCCAATTTTTCCTTTAACTACACTAAACGGCCTTCGTTCGCTTCCCGGCTTTGGGCGCGCCCCGTAGGACCGCAGGGTTATCTCCTGGAGATGCATCGGGCATCTTTGGCACCCTGTTAGCCATCCATGAGGCTAGTCACCCCACCCTAACACTCACCAGTACGTGTGATTTCTGGCCGATTTTTCCGTTGACTAGACTAAATGGCCTTCGTTCGCCTCCCGGCTCTGGGCGCGCCCCCTAGGACCGGGGTCATCTCTCGAAAACGCATCAGGCGCCTTCGCCACACCGTTAGCCATCCATGAGGCCAGCCACAACGCCCTAACCCTGCCTGTACATGCGGTTTCAAGCCAATTTTTCCTTTAACTACACTAAATGGCCTTCGTTCACCTCCTGGCTCCGGGCGTGTCCTTAGGACCATGGGGTTATCTCCTAGAAATGCATTGGGCGTGTTCGCCACCCCGTTAGCCATCCATGAGGCTAGCCACAATGCCCTAACCCTACCCGTACGTGCGGTTTCTGGCCAAATTTTCCTTTAACCACACTAAACAGCCTTCATTCGCCTCCCGGCACCGGGCGCGCCCCCTAGGACCACAGGGTTATCTCCCAGAAATGCATCGGGCACTTCACCACCCTGTTAGCCATCCACGAGGCAAGCCACCCCACCTAACCCTGCCCGTACGTGTGGTTTCTGGTCGATTTTTCCGTTAACTACACTAAACGGCCTTCGTTCGCCTTCCAGTTCTGGGCGCACCCCTAGGACCACGGGGTTATCTCCTCGAAATGCATCGGGCGTCTTCGGCACCCCGTTAGCCATCTACGAGGCTAGTCACCCCACCCTAACCCTCACCCGTACATGTGGTTTCTAGCCATTTTTTCGTTAACTACACTAAATGGCCTTCGTTCGCCTCCTGGCTCCGGCGCACCCTAGGACCACGGGGTTATCTCCTAGAAATGCATCAGGTGTCTTCACCACACCTTTAGCCATCCAACAAGCCCGCCACAACGTCCTAACCCCGCCTGTACGTGTGGTTTCTGGCTGATTTTTCCTTTAACTACACTAAACGGCCTTTGTTCGCCTCCCGGCTCTGGGCGCGCCCTAGGACCGTGGGGTTATCTCCTGGAAACGCATCGGGCGTGTTCGCCACCCTGTTAGCCATCCACGAGGCCAGCCACAACACGCTAACCCCACCGTACGTGCGCTTTCTAGCCAATTTTTCCTTTAACTACACTAAACGGCCTTTTGTTCGCCTCTTGGCTCTGGGCGCGCCCCTAGGACCACAGGGTTATCTCCTGGAAATGCATCGGGTGTCTTTGCCACCCCGTTAGCCATCAACGTGGCCAGCCACCCGGCCCTAACCCTGCCCGTATGTGCGGTTTCCGGGTGATTTTTCCGTTAACTACACAAAACGGCCTTCGTTCGCCTCCCAGCTCCAGACGCGCCGCCTAGTACCATGGGGTTATCTCCTGGAATCGCATCGGGCGTCTTCGGCACCCCGTTAGCCATCCACGAGGCTAGTCACCCCACCCTAACCCTTGCCCGTACGTGTGGTTTCTGGCCGATTTTTCCATTAACTACACTAAATGGCCTTCGTTCGCCTCCCGGCTCCGGGCGCTCGCCTAGGACCGCGAAGTTGTCCCCCAGAAAGGCATCAGGCATCTTCACCACACCGTTAGCCATCCACGAGGCCAGCCACAATGCCCTAACCCCGCCTGTACGTGCGGTTTTCGGCTGATTTTTCCTTTAACTACACTAAATGGCCTTCGTTCACCTCCCGTCTCCGGGCACGCCCCTAGGACCGCAAGGTTATCTCCTGGAAACGCATCGGGTGTGTTCGCCACCCCGTTAGCCATCCACGAGGCCAGCCACAATGCCCTAACCCCACCCGTACGTGCGGTTTCTAGCCAATTTTTCCTTTAACTACACTAAACGGCCTTCGTTCGCCTCCTGGCTCCAAGCGCGCCCCCTAGGGCCACAGGGTTATCTCACGGGAAATGCATCAGGCGTCTTCGCCACCCCGTTAGCCATCCATGTGGCCAGCTACCCCGCCCTAACCCTACTCATACGTGCGGTTTCCGGTCAATTTTTCTATTAACTACACTAAACGGCCTTTGTTCGCCTCCCAGCTCTGGGTGCGCCCCCTAGGACCGCGGGGTTATCTCCTAGAAACACATCGGCCGTCTTCGGCACCCCGATAGCCATCCACGAGGCTAGTCACCCCGCCCTAACCCTCGCCCGTACGTGCAGTTTCTAGCCGATTTTTCTGTTAACTACACTAAATGGCCTCCGTTCGCCTCCCGACTCTAGGTGCTTCCCCTAGGACCGTGGGGTTATCTCCCAGAAACGCAGCAGGTGTCTTTGCCACACCGTTAGCCATCCACGAGGCCAGCCCAACGCCCTAACCCCTCCTGTACGTGTGGTTTCTAGCCAATTTTTCCTTTAACTACACTAAACGGCCTTCGTTCACTGACTGGCTCTGGGCACGTCCCCTGGGACCGCGGGGTTATCTCCTGGAAATGCATCGGGCGTCTTTGCCACCCCGTTAGCCATCCACGAGGCCAGCCACCCTGCCCTAGCCCTACCCGTACGTGTGGTTTCCGGTTGTTTTTTCTATTAACAACACTAAACGGCCTTCGTTTGCCTCCCAGCTTCGCGCGTGCCCCCTAGGACCGTGGGGTTATCTCCTGGAAATGCATCGAGCGTCTTTGGCACCCCGTTAGCCATCCACGAGGCTAGTCACCCTGCCCTAACCCTCGCCCGTACGTGCGGTTTCTGGCTGATTTTTCCGTTGACTACACTGAATGGCCTTCGTTCGCCTCCCGGCTCCGGGTGCGCCCCCCTAGGACCGTGGGGTTATCTCCCAGAAATGCATCAGGCGTCTTCACCACACCATTAGCCATCCACAAGGCTAGCCACAACGGCCTAACCCCGCCTGTACGTGCAGTTTCCGGCCGATTTTTCCTTTAACTACACTAAACGGCCTCCGTTCGCCTCCTGGCTCTGGGCGGACCCCTAGGACCGCGGGGTTATCTCTTCGAAATGCATCGGGCGTGTTCGCCACCCCGTTAGCCATCCACGAGGCTAGCCATAACGCCCTAACCCCACCCGTACGTGCGGTTTCTGGCTAATTTTTCCCTTAACTATACTAAATGGCCTTCGTTCGCCTCTCGGCTTCGGGCGCGTCCCCTAGGTCCGCAGGGTTATCTCCTAAAAATGCATCGAGTGTCTTCGCCACCCTTTTAGCCATCCACGAGACCAGCCACCCCACCCTAACCCTGCCCGTACGTGCAGTTTCCGGTCAATTTTTCCGTTAACTACACTAAACGGCCTTCGTTCGCCTCCCAGCTCCAGATGCGCCCCCTAGGATCACGGGGTTATCTCCTGGAAACACATCGGGCGTCTTCGGCACCCCGTTAGCCATCCACGAGGCTAGTCACCCCACCCTAACCCTTGCCCGTACTTCTGGCCGATTTTTCCGTCAACTACACTAAATGGCCTTCGTTCGCCTCCCGGCTCCAGGCGCGCCCCTAGGACCGTGAGGTTATCCCCCAGAAACGCATCAGGTGTCTTCGCCACACCATTAGCCATCCACGAGGCCAGCCACAATGCCCTAACCCCGCCTGTACGTGCGGTTTTCGGCTGATTTTTCCTTTAACTACACTAAATGGCCTTCGTTCGCATCCCGTCTCCGAGCACGCCCCTAGGACCGCGGGGTTATCTCCTGGAAACGCATCGGGCGTGTTCGCCACCCCGTTAGCCATCCATGAGGCCAGCCACAATGCCCTAACCCCACCCGTACGTGTGGTTTCTAGCCAATTTTTCCTTTAACTACACTAAACGGCCTTCGTTCGCCTCCCGGCTTCAAGCGCGCCCCCTAGGGCCACAGGGTTATCTCCCAGAAATGCATCGGGCGTCTTCGCCACCCCGTTAGCCATCCATGAGGCCAGCTACACCGCCCTAACCCTGCTCATACGTGCGGTTTCCGGTCGATTTTTCTGTTAACTACACTAAACAGCCTTTGTTCGCCTCCCAGCTCTGGGCGCGCCCCCTAGGACCGCGGGGTTATCTCCTGGAAACACATCGGCCATCTTCGTCACCCCGATAGCCATCCACGAGGCTAGTCACCCCACCCTAACCCTCGCCCGTACGTGCAGTTTCTGGCCGATTTTTCTGTTAACTACACTAAATGGCCTCCGTTCGCCAACCGACTCTAGGCGCTTCCCCTAGGACCGCGGGGTTATCTCCCAAAAACGCAGCACGTGTCTTCGCCACACCGTTAGCCATCCACGAGGCCAGCCACAACACCCTAACCCCTCCTGTACGTGTGGTTTCCGGCCAATTTTTCCTTTAACTACACTAAACGGCCTTCATTCACCACCTGGCTCTGGGCGCGCCCCCTGGGACCGCAGGGTTATCTCCCAGAAATGCATCGGGCGTCTTTGCCACCCCGTTAGCCATTCACGAGGCCAGCCACCCTGCCCTAACCCTGCCCGTACATGTGGTTTCTAGTTGTTTTTTCTATTAACTACACTAAATGGCCTTCGTTTGCCTCCCAGCTTCGCACGTGCCCCCTAGGACCGTGGGGTTATCTCCTAGAAATGCATCGGGTGTCTTCGGCACCCCTTTAGCCATCCAGAGGCTAGTCACCCTGCCCTAACCCTTGCCCGTACGTGCGGTTTCTGGCTGATTTTTCCATTGACTATACTAAATGGCCTTCGTTCGCCTCCCGGCTCCGGGTGCGCCCCCTAGGACCGTGGGGTTATCTCCCAGAAATGCAATAGGCATCTTCACCACACCATTAGCCATCCACAAGGCTAGCCACAACGCCCTAACCCCGCCTGTACGTGCGGTTTTCGGCCGATTTTTCCTTTAACTACACTAAACGGCCTTCGTTCGCCTCCTGGCTCTGGGCGCGCCCCTAGGACCATGGGGTTATCTCTTGGAAATGCATCGGGCGTGTTCGCCACCCCGTTAGCCATCCACGAGGCCAGCCATAACGCCCTAACCCCGCCCGTACGTGCAGTTTCTGGCTAATTTTTCCCTTAACTATACTAAATGGCCTTCGTTCGCCTCTCGGCTTCGGGCGCCCCCCCTAGGTCCGCAGGGTTATCTCCCAAAAATGCATCGGGCATCTTCGCCACCCTTTTAGCCATCCACGAGGCCAGCCACCCCGCCCTAATCCTACCCGTACGTGCGGTTTCCGGTCAATTTTTCCGTTAACTACACTAAACGGCCTTCATTCGCCTCCCAGCTCCGGGCGTGCCCCCTAGGACCGCGGGGTTATCTCCTGAAAACACATCGGGCATCTTCGGCACCCGTTAGCCATCCACGAGGCTAGTCACCCCACCCTAACCCTCGCCCGTACGTGCGGTTTCTGGCCGATTTTTCTATTAACTACACTAAATGGCCTTCGTTCGCCTCCCGACTCTGGGCGCGCCCTCTGGGACCACGGGGTTATCTCCAGAAAATGCATCGAGCATCTTCACCACATCGTTAGCCATCCACGAGGCCAGCCACAACACCCTAACGCCGCCTGTACGGGTGGTTTCTGGCCGATTTTTCCTTTAACTACTCTAAATGGCCTTCTTTCACCTCTCGGCTCTAGGCGCGCCCCTAGGACCACGGGGTTATCTCCTGGAAACACATCGGACGTGTTCACCACTGTTGGTATCTGTTAATGCCTACTGAATAAATCCATAAGTGCACGGATACGTTGTAGCACTTCACCGGATAAGTATACCCAGTTTTAATATCGAACCCAAAGGAAGATTGTGAGGGTCTTCTAAACTACACTTAACCAACTAAGTAGCAAACAAGGCTGTAGAAGGTAGGGATATAGAAGGGACAACTAGGGCTTCTTGTTTAGGCTCAAGAAAATTATGATTAAAATGTTTTACTAGGGAGTTGGATAGAAAAGCACAGACAGAGCTATACTCAGCTTCTAACTATTCTCCTGCTAGGCCTACTGACGAGATAGTGGAATAAGTAAGATTCAATGGAGCTATAAGTCACCTCCACGAGCTACCACCAAATCCAGACAATAGGGTACATCTACGAGCAACGGAGTCTAAGCACCACGCTTACACTATGAATACTAGTCTAACCCAAGAGCTACAAGGATTAAAGTACGCAAAAGAGTCGTAAACTAGCAAAACAAGATAAATAATGTTACTTACTTGAACACAGAAGTTGACTCCAAAGTAGTCTCAGATACAAGCCGTAGAGGTAGCACCGATAGGCCGATACTTCTCCAAAACTTTCTCTTTAAACTCTATTTCTCTCCCTCTGAAGAACTAGCTTCTAGAGGTATAGAACTAGTTCTCTCTTGGAATGCTAACTCGAGAGGTCATCCATTCAAGGGACACCTCCGAGAATCCTACTTAGGGTTTCTAGCTAAAGCTCTTCTCTTCTTCTCTTGGATTCTCTCCATGGGGGGTGTGCCTCTCCTTTTATAGCCCTAGCGAATTAACGTGAGCCCTTGGATCAAACCGACCTTGGCAGATGGTGGAGATCGTTCCTCAAAGGCGGTGGAATAAACTGGGCAAACCGGGGTGCAACCGGAGGCTGCCCTAGACCGGCCGGTCCAGGGCCAGACCGGTCGGTCTGTCCTGGCCGCCCCCAGGCCCCTGGCTCGGTGTGGTACCTAATCGTATCTTCTAAAATGTTCCTGTGTTGCCGTGGCATCCATTCTTGCATTCTACGTTGCGGTGTAGCTCAAAACTATGTCTTTTCCGGTATTTACCTGCCAAACCACTGATTCACCAAAACTCATGGAATTCGTTAGTTAAAGCCCTACTATAGGTAGATGGATTGCTTTTATATCATTCTAGAAGATTACTTGACGGTTAAATTTAAACGTTAAGGACCGTCATCAGCCACCCCATTAGCCATCCACGAGGCCAGCCACAACGCCCTAACCCCACCCATACGTGCGGTTTCTGGCCAATTTTTCCTTTAACTACACAAAACGGCCTTCGTTCGCATCCTAGCTCCAGGCGCGCCCCCTAGGACCGCAGGGTTATCTTCCAAAAATGCATCGGGCGTCTTCGCCACCCCATTAGCCATCCATGAGGCCAGCCACACTGCCCTAACCCTACCCGTACGTGCGGTTTCTACTCGATTTTTTCGTTAACTACACTAAACAGCCTTCGTTCGCCTCCCAGCTCGGGGTGCCCCCCTAGGACCATGGGGATATCTTCTAGAAACGCATCGGGCGTCTTTGGCACCCCGTTAGCCATCCACGAGGCTAGTCACTCCACCCTAATCCTCGCCCATACATGCGGTTTCTAGCCGATTTTTCTGCTAACTACACCAAATGGCCTTCGTTTGCCTCTTGGCTCCGGGTGCGCCCCCTATGACCGTGGGGTTATCTCCTAGAAATGCATCAGGCGTCTTCGCCACACCGTTAGCCATCCATGAGGCCAGCCACAATACCCTAACCCCGCCTGTACGTGTGGTTTCTGGCTGATTTTTCCTTTAACTACACTAAATGGCCTTCGTTTGCCTCCCGGCTCCGGGTGCACCCCTTGGACCACGGGGTTATCTTCTGGAAACACATCGGGTGTATTCGCCACCCCGTTAGCCATCCACGAGGCCAGCCACAACGCCCTAACCCTACCCGTACGTGCGGTTTCTGGCCTATTTTTCCTTTAACTACACTAAACGGTCTTCATTTGTCTCCCGGCTCTAGGCGCGCCCCCTAGGACCACAGGGTTATCTCCTAGAAATGCATCGGGCGTCTGCGCCACCCCGTTAGCCATCCACGAGGCCAGCCACCCCACACTAACCCTGCCCGTACGTGCGGTTTCCAATTGATTTTTCCGTTAACTACACTAAACGGCCTTCGTTCGCCTCCTACCTCCGGGCGCGCCCCCTAGGACCGCGGGGTTATCTCCTAGAAACGCATCGGGCGTCTTCGACACCTCGTTAGCCATCCACGAGGCTAGTCAACCCCCCTAACCCTCGCCCGTACGTGCGGTTTCTGGCCGACTTTTCCGTTAACTACACTAAATGGCCTTCGTTCACCTTTCGGCTCCGGGCACGCCCCCTAGGACAGCGGTTCTCCCGGAAACACATCAGGCGTCTTCGCCACACCATTAGCCATGCACGAGCCCAGCCACAACGCCCCAATCCCGCCTATACGTGCGGTTTCCGGCCGATTTTTCCTTTAACTACACTAAACGGCCTTCGTTCGCCTCCCGGCTCCAGGCGCGCCCCCTAGGACCAAGGGGTTATCTCCCGAAAACACATCAGGCATCTTTGCCACACCGTTAGCCATACACGAGACCAGACACAATGCCTTAACCCTGCCTGTACGTGCGGTTTCAAGCCAATTTTTCCTTTAACTACACTAAATGGCTTTCGTTCGCCTCTCGGCTCTGGGCGCGCCCCTAGGAGCGTGGGGTTATCTCCTGGAAATGCATCAGGCATGTTCGCCACCCCGTTAGCCATCCACGAGGCCAGCCACAACGCCCTAACCCCACCCGTACGTGCAGTTTCTGGCTAATTTTTCCTTTAACTACACTAAACGGCCTTTGTTCGCCTCCAGCTTCAGGCGCGCCCCTAGGACCGTGGGGTTATCTCCCAAAAACGCATCGAGCGTCTTCAGCACCCCGTTAGCCATCCACGAGGCTAGTCACACCACCCTAACCCTCACACGTATATGCGGTTTCTGGCTGATTTTTTCGTTAACTACACTAAATGGCCTTCGTTCACCTCCCGGCTCCGGGCGCGCCCTCTAGGACCATGGGGTTATCTCTCAGAAACGCATCAGGTGTCTTCACCACACCATTAGCCATCCACGAGGCCAGCCACAACACACTATCCCCCCTGTACGTGCGGTTTCTGGCCGATTTTTCCTGTAACTCCACTAAACGGCCTTCGTTCGCCTCCCAGCTCTAGGCGCGCCCCTAGGACCTTGGGGTTATCTCCTAGAAACGCTTCGAGCATGTTCACCACCCCGTTAGCCATCCATGAGACCGGCCACAATGCCATAACCCTACCCATACGTGCGGTTTCTGGCCAATTTTTCCTTTAACTACACTAAACGGCCTTCATTCACCTCCCAGCTCCGAGCGCGCCCCCTACGACTGCGGGGTTATCTCCTGAAAACACATTAGGTGTCTTTGCCACACCGTTAGCCATCCACGAGGCCAGCCACGACGCCCTAACCCCGCCTGTACGTGTGGTTTCCGGCCGATTTTTCCTTTAACTACAGTAAACGGCCTTCGATCGCCTCCCGGCTCCGGGCGCGCCCCCTAGGACCGTGGGGTTATCTCCTAGAAACGCATCGGGCATCTTTGGCACCCCGTTAGACATCCACGAGGCTAGTCACCCCGCCCTAACCCTCGCCCATACGTGCGGTTTCTGGCCGATTTTTCGGTTAACTACACTAAATGGCCTTCGTTCACCTTCCGGCTCTGGGCGTGCCCCCTAGAACAGTAGTTCTCCCGGAAATGCATCAGGCATCTTCGCCACACCATTAGCAATCCAGCAGGCCAGTGTTGACGGTCATTAGCATCAACTTTTACTAGGGCTTTATACCCGAAGGAAAACATGAAAACACACTAGTCTAGGGTTTTATCTGACAATTTCCATGAGTTTTGCATATTCTGTATTTTTAGGGTGATTTTTAAAAAAGCTGAAAAAGAGGGATTCTAGTGCCAAATAAGCATGAAAACTTATCTGCCACGGAAATATCACGATTGGGCTCAGGAACCATCTAGAAGACACCCGAAGCAACGGGACCCCGAGAGGAGGAAAAGTGGGGCCGGCCGGCCCCCCCCTACTAGGGTTTCGGCCCTCCTTCTGGAAGCTTCCTCCACAGCCTACGAGGAGTCATATTGGCCCTTGGTTACATTGGTTTGATCCTGCGGCGCACGTCGATCCCACCGGGCTATAAATAAAGGGGTAGACCCCCCTCCCTAAAGCATCAAGTCATTTGGAGATCCAGCCATCAAGAGCCTTCTCTAGTTCATCAGAGCCTCTCTTCATAGCTTTAGCCTAGTTAGATTAGAAGTAGATGAGTTCTAGTTCTTCAGCGGGATTCGGAGCCCCTGGCGTCAGTCTGGAGCGCGGAGTTCGGTATAGTTCTAGTACCTTTCTCTTATTGTATTCAACATTATGATTCAGGCAATGTTGTTCTTAATCTCTTATATATTCTTAATTGCAATAGTCATTATCTACTTTGATTATATGTCTAGGATAGTTGGTTTGATCTTATTGAATTCATGTAATTGCTCGTATAGCGTTTACCCAAGCGGCCGCTGGGTAGATGGTAGACAATATGTAGACGTGGTGTCTAGATATCTTGTTTATCTGCGAGTGCACCCTAACGTGCCGGGACGTGTGGTAGTCCGCGCAGGTGACAGCTCCGTTGGTTCCTCTGTAGTCCACCCTCCGTACGTAGGACTAGCATGGGCACGGTCGCGAAGGAGGTGACCCTTGTGTCTTAATACCCTCATTAGTTGATGCCTCTTTACATGTGATAATGATATAGGGTTAACTTAACAATGATTGCTAGATGTAGTTGCACTAATTAGTATTCATTGATGTAGTTATTGAATTACCGTAGTATTCCTGAGTTTATCCATTGGCTAGCTATTACTATGACTAGAAGAGCTCTGATGTTTATCTATTTATGATGACTGATCATTATTTATCATATATATCTTTTATCACGTGACTTATCCCTGTTATGAGTAGGATTCTAGTTATGGTTTATCTTTCACATAGGAGATAGTACACTTTAGTAGATACTAGTTATTTTGTCAGACTAACCCCTATAGGAGAATTCTCAAATTCAATCTAGGTAAGTTAAGAAAAGAATTCATATATGAGATGAATCAAGGCAGATGATAACTTTACACAAGAAGTCCAGCTTGTGAATATTAATATTTATTTATCTTTTGTTACAAGGTATCTTTGCCTTGAACCATGCTAGATTGCAACAACAATATAAAACACGATAGGCACAATTTATGCTAAATAATCTCAAACCATATATCATCTTGATTAGAAATAAAAAAAAGTATGGACAACAAAACCCCTATTTTAATCTTGCTATTCCCTCGGGTATGTGTCCATTAACATTTTGCAGGAAAGAACAACTTTAATCTATTGGAGAAGAAGTTTTCAAGTGAGCATTACTGCATCTCTAATAGATCCTAGCTCATCAACCACAAATTGATCAAAGAAATGAGGAAAAAGCTGATGAGTGAAGAGCATGTAATCTTCCATAGTTTCATTGAATGGTGAAAAGGCGAAGAAGAATACAAGGAAGGCCTTGCTCGGCAAGACCGGGAGCTCTCCCCAACAGATGAACCCGAACCCTCCTCTTCCAAGTAAGTTTATCATCACTTACTTAGAAAGATGAAGACATAAGGTACGTTTTGTCCAAGCCTCATGCAACATGTAACTACAATTAACATCTCATACCATGTTGCTAATTTGTTTTGGTCATTTCTACCCTATGCCATGCTTAAACATGACTTACTAATATATATATATATATATATATATATATATATAAAAATAAAATGCTCCTATGGTTCACCATACATATTCTTGGTTCTATGTGAATAAATACCTTTGGTCTTGTAGACTTCCTTATTCTATTATAAGTATGCTTTACAATATTACTTAAACATTATGAAAATTAAGCATACTTATATAAGAATTTAGTTGTACATATAGACTAACCCCTCCTACATAAAAAATGTTTAAATTATATTAGGAGACTATTCATAGAATCAATTCAAGGTTAAGGGTATGCTTCAAAATAATATCCCCGCTTTTAACCTTGATGAAAAATTTTTGAGATAGTGATGAATCATTGAAAGCACGAGCTACAAATTTATCTTTAACTCTTAGCGCGACACTATCCGCACTTTGATAAATACTATATTCCTTCGGGTATGTGTTGTCCACTAACCCCTTGCAGAGAAAGACATAATGAGAGAAGGAGATCTAAAGAGTGAGAAAGGAGTACAACATACGAGATAAGATGCTAATGAATAACCCATGATAAAAAAAAAAAAAGAGAGAAGACCATTGAACTTCATTTACCCTTCATCATGCTCTAATAATGGAGGTAACATCTTAAGATAAGTGGTCATTAATTTCCTCTTGATCTTGTATGCAATAAATGAAAATAAACCATGTTATAGTTGCAACTTAATTTGATTAACCTGATTAAACTTAACATGATTTGTTCCCTAAGTTTATTCATAGCACCATTCTCTTAATTTCAGTCTTAACCAAGTAAGCTATAAATACTTCGTCTATTATTCTTGATACATTATAAAGATGAATAGCCTTTCTAATGGTTAAGTAGCTTTACTCTTTATCTCACAAGTTTAAATGTCATACTTCTAGTTCTCTCACTTATGATATGAATGAACAATATGAATAATATCAATCTTGTTGTGCCCAAGGTTAGAGGATGAATAAATTTCTGGTTCTGTTGGTGTTTTCCCACGAGCAGAGCCCATGCACTTGATCTCTACCTATGTGAAGGAAGTAACTTCTTGGGTGATGAGATTGAATTATTCCAAGCAACACTTGCTCTTATAAGCATGAGCTCCTCTGTGAGGACCACTCAGCTTCAACGATCAACCATAAGCAAACATCTAGCTTGGGGGAGAACATCCCCTAGTTATCAGTACAGTTAGAAGCAAAAGAGACAGAAACGAGATGGAAGGAGGCACGTGCGGCATCACCACGAAACGGGGAGTTGACTGAGGTTACCTCAGATGATGAACCCACTAAGTAAGTGTCCTCCTCTATCTAAGTCCTGTCGGTAGACTTTAAATTCTATACCCTGGCCATAAGGTTAGAATGGTAGTTATCTCATTAAATGCATTTGCAATTTATTTAGTAGCATAATTTTGTTTACACGCTAAAAGATATAAAAACAACAAAAATATTTATTGCATTACTCATGGTATCACAAAGCCCCATGTGGATACCCTTTGGTATTTTCCGAAGGAACATCCACTGTGGTGGCATAAAATAAAAATGACAAAAATATAGCATTAATATTTAAATTCCTGCATCATAAAAAGAAAATTCAAAAATAAGAGGAAAAATGGAATCCTATTTAAATTAGACAATATTAAGGCTAGCTCACAAAGGTGATCAATTACTCTTTGGCTGACCGCTAACCCATTAACAAATTTGAGCCTCGAGTTTTGGTTCTCTTTGTGGAGAGTATTTATGCAGGAATAACATCATAGCAAGGAGAGAGTCTATCAGTGGCACCCACCAGGTCCGCTACTGATTAGCTCACTCTAAAGAACATCTACACCAAGTATTGCAACCATCCAGCTTGGGGGAGGAGCATCCCCTAGTTATCGGTGACTACACCTAAGCGATTTTTGAGTCTACTTTATATATTCATAAAATACCAAGAATATATGGGCACATAAAGGTCCCACGCCTATTAAGTGTTTTATGAGTCTTTGGTTAAATAAAATCTAAAAATTAATAAAAAGAAGTCTTAGTTAGTATTAATTATATTAGAGTATGTTTAGAGTCAGTCTAGACTAGAGTTAATTAAAAATTGATGAATATTAAAATTTTATCTTGGAAATGATGAATAGTTGCTCGTTATAATACTTACCAAGTACCTAGTGGCCAAACTAAAATCTTCCTGGTTCTAAGCATTGTTGTTTTAATTGGAGAATTTATTCGAACCTAAATTGTGCAAGCATAAGCTTGCGCTAAGTCTAGGTAGTTGATTAATATGATTCATGAAGGTTGAGCTGCTATTTATTTTATTCCTAGCATTGCTAAGTTCTGGAGATTTATTTTGAAAATCAAAAAATTACATGATGAGCTCTTGTATGACAAATGTGAATTCCTACCAAAACCAAAATTAATATCTTAGATGATAGGAAAACCTTTTCACATTTAAAGCTGCTTGCTTTGCATTGAGTTCAGTCAACCTATGTTGTATACCTTATGAGAGTCTTGTCATACTTTTAAAACCAAGAAATACTTGCACACTCTAGTCCACATATGTATTATTCCTACTTTAGGAGTAATCGCAATCATTCACCATATTTTCATACATGTTCATCATAAAATGTTCATCTCCTACACTTTGGGAGAGGACACAAAAATATACAAACGCCCTATAGGATAACCCCCTGTCTTTAATGCTCTAAGTCCTGATTATATCTCTCGATTCATTTATTGTAATCAAAGGATGCATGTGGCTATGCAAAAATAAAGAAAAAAAGAAAGAAAGAAAGAAAGAAAAAAAAAAAAAGGAGTAAAAGATGGACAAGTGTCCCAAAATTAGAACAATGGGTAGTAGATGCCCGCCTCCCTAAATAAAAAAAAGAAATAATAAAGATAGCCCATGTCTTTCCTGAGAAAAGCTTTAAAAGAGTCATTCCCAAAGAGCAACAATAGAAATAGGAGTTAGCCATAAAAAACACACATGCACCTATCCACTATATTCCATACACATGCACATCTTGGTTTGATTGTATGCCTCGATTCTTTGTGGATCCATTAGTTGACTTAACAATACATGTTTTGCAAGTATGCCTATCCTTGTTATTGCCACCCCTATGAGCTCCACCATATATACCTCTAGCTATAGGGGGCATAACAACATTAATGCCTCAAGAGAGAACTATAAATACCATATACATTGAGAGACTTGAGGGTGTCATACAATTAAGCTCTGAGTTTTATTCTAAAAACCGATGAAAAACTCCAGAATATTGATATTGCAAAGAATTTGAGACATAGTATTTAGCTTGATTGTTCTATCTTTCGATTGCTCAAGACTTATGCAAAAGCTTTGAAGCCCCATAGTTACAGGTGAAATGAGTAAGTTTGAAGGTTAGAGCATATGCTGTTTGATCCGAAGGAAATTTTCGTTTGAAAGCATGTGTACCTGAAAGTATAACAACATTGAAGCAACTCCTGATCCAAATACAATATCAACTAGGCTTAGTTTGTTTGCCAAGGGACTGGCAAAAGGTAAGCTTGGGGGTATTGTTGATGGTCGTTAGCGTCAACTTTTACTAGGGCTTTATACCCAAGGAAAACATGAAAACAAACTAGTCTAGGGTTTTATCTGATAATTTCCACGAGTTTTGCATATTCTGTATTTTTCAGGGTGATTTTCAGAAAAGCTAAAAAAGAGGGATTCTAGTGCAAAATAAGCACGAAAACTTATCCGCCACGAAATATCACGATTGGGCTCAGGAACCATCTAGAAGACACCTGAAGCAACGGGACCCCGAGAGGAGGAAAAGTGGGGCTGGCCGGCCCCACCTTGGGGCTGCCCGGCGCCCCTTGCTAGGGTTTCAGCCCCCTTCTGGAAGCTTCCTCCACCGCCTACAAGGAGTCATCTTGGCCCTTGGTTACGTCGGTTTGATCCTGCGGCGCACGTTGATCCCACCGGGCTATAAATAAAGGGGTAGACCACCTCCCTAAAGCATCAAGCCATTTGGAGATCCAGCCGTCAAGAGCTTTCTCTAGTTCATAGCTTTGGCCTAGTTAGATTAGAAGTAGAAGAGTTCTATTTCTTCAGCGGGATCTAGAGCCCCTAGCGTCTGTCTGGAGCGTGGAGTTCGGTATAGTTCTAGTACCTTTCTCTTATTGTATTCAACATTATGATTCAGGCAACATTGTTCTTAATCTCTTATATATTCTTAATTGCAATAGTCATTATCTACTTTGATTATATGTCTAGGATAGTTGGTTTGATCTTATTGAATTCATGTAATTGCTCGTATAGCATTTACCCAAGCGGCCGCTGGGTAGATGGTAGACAATATGTAGACATGGTGTCTAGATATCTTGTTTATCTGCGAGTGCACCCTGACGTGCCGGGACGTGTGGTAGTCCGCGCAGGTGACAGCTGCATTGGTTCCTCTGTAGTCCACCCTCCGTACGTAGGAGTAGCATGGGCACGGTCGCGAAGGAGGTGACCCTTGTGTCTTAATACCCTCATTAGTTGATGCCTCTTTACATGTGATATTGATATAGGGTTAACTTAACAATGATTGCTAGATGTAGTTGCACTAATTAGAGTTATTCATTGATGTAGTTATTGAATTACCGTAGTATTCCTGAGTTTATCCATTGGCTAGCTATTACTATGACTAGAAGAGCTCTGATGTTTATCTATTTATGATGACTGATCATTATTTATCATATATATCTTTTATCACGTGACTTATCCTTGTTATGAGTTGGATTCTAGTTATGGTTTATCTTTCACATCAATAGTATAAGTTATAGTTTATAAGTCCTACATATAGAACTTCCCAGTGGTATAATTATAAATCGACAACCTGGTAGACTTCCCTAGGTAAAATGCTACAACGGTATAATTATCTGTCCGCTTGTAGAACCGATCTTAGTTTATATTCTTATATTTATATTCATATCTTTTATTTCTGCCTAGTCATATTGAATACATATAAATCTATTAGTTATTTCTTAAGCAATATAATTAAGGATGACAACTTAATTCATGCTTAGGAATGATAGTGATAAATAGGTGGCTAGTTGCTAATGATAAGTTAATTTTATACCGACCATTTCTGACGTTGTTGCTAGGGGTAGGATTTATCTCTGCTTTTTAGTAGTGACGTTAGAAATACCAACAGCCAGCCACAAGGCCCTAACCCCGCCTGTACGTGCAGTTTTCGGCCGATTTTTCCTTTAACTACACTAAACGGCCTTCGTTCGCCTCCCAACTCCGGGCGCGCCCCTAGGACCACGGGGTTATCTCCTGGAAATGCATCGGGCATGTTCGCCACCCCATTAGCCATCCACAAGGCTAGCCACAACACCCTAACCCCACCCGTACGTGTGGTTTCTAGCCAATTATTCCATTAACTACACTAAACGGTCTTCGTTCGCCTCCCGGATCTAGGCGCACCCCCTAGGACCGCAGGGTTATCTCTCGGAAATGCATCGGGCGTCTGCGCCACCCCGTTAGCCATCCACGAGCCCAGCCACCCTACCCTAACCCTGCCCGTACGTGCGGTTTCTAGCCAATTTTTCCATTAACTACACTAAACGGTCTTCGTTCGCCTCTCGGATCTAGGCGCACCCCCTAGGACCACAGGGTTATCTCTCGGAAATGCATCGAGCGTCTGCGCCTCCCCGTTAGCCATCCACGAGCCCAGCCAGCCTGCCCTAACCCTGCCCGTACGTGCGGTTTCTGGTCGATTTTTCCGTTAACTACACTAAATGGCCTTCGTTCTCATCCCAGCTCCGGGCATGCCCCCTAGGACCGCGAGGTTATATCCTGGAAACACATCAGGCATCTTCGGCACCTCGTTAGCCATCCATGAGGCTAGTCGTCCCACCCTAACCCTCGTCCGTACGTGCGGTTTCTGGCCGATTTTTCCGTTAACTACACCAAATGGCCTTCGTTCAACTCCCGGTTCCCGGCGCGCCCCTAGCACCGTGGGTCTCCCAGAAACGCAACAGACGTCTTCACCACACCGTTAGCCATCCACGAGGCCAGCCACAACGCCCTAACCCCGCCTGTACGTGCGGTTTCCGGCCGATTTTTCCTTTAACTACACTAAACGACCTTCGTTCGCCTCCCGGCTCCGGGCGCGCCCCTAGGACCGTGGGGTTATCTCCTGAAACGCATCGGGCGTGTTCGCCACCCCGTTAGCCATCCACGAGGCCAGCCACAACACCCTAACCCCACCCGTACGTGCGGTTTCTGGCCAATTTTTCTTTAACTACACTAAACGGCCTTCGTTCGCCTCCCAGCTCCGGGTGCGCCCCCTAGAACCATGGGGTTATCTCCTGGAAACGCATCAGGTGTCTTTGATACCCCGTTAGCCATCCATGAGGCTAGTCACTCCGCCCTAACCCTCGCCCGTACGTGCGGTTTCTAGCCGATTTTTCTGTTAACTACACCAAATGGCCTTCGTTCGCATCCTGGCTCCGGGTGCGCCCCCTACGACCATGGCGCTATCTCCCAGAAACGCATCGGGCATGTTCACCACCCCGTTAGCCATCTATGAGGCCAGCCACAACGCCCTAACCCCGCCTGTACGTGCGGTTTCTGGCCGATTTTTCTTTTAACTACACTAAATGGCCTTCGTTCGCCTCCCGGCTCTAGGCGCGCCCCAAGGACCGTGGGGTTATCTGCTGGAAACACATCAGGTGTGTTCGCCACCCCGTTAGCCATCCACGAGGCCAGCCACAATGCCCTACCCCACCCATACGTGCCGTTTCTAGCCAATTTTTCCTTTAACTACACTAAACGGCCTTCATTCGCCTCCCGGCTCTAGGCGCGCCCCCTAGGACCGTAGGGTTATCTCCTAGAAATACATCGGGCGTCTGCACCACCCCCTTAGCCATCCATGAGGCCAGCCACCCCGCCCTAACCCTGCCCGTATGTGCGGTTTTCGGTCGATTTTTCCGTTAACTACACTAAACGGCCTTCGTTCGCCTCCAGCTCCGGGCGCGCCCCCTAGGACCATGGGGTTATCTCCTGGAAACACATCGGGCGTCTTCAGCAACCCGTTAGTCATCCTCGAGGCTAGTCACCCTACCCTAACCCTCGCCCGTACATGCGGTTTCTGGCCGATTTTTCCGTTAACTACACTAAATGGCCTTCGTACACCTTCTGGCTCTGGGCGCGCCCCCTAGGACAGTGGTTCTCCTGGAAACGCATCAGGCGTCTTCACCACACCGTTAGCCATCCACGAGGCCAGCCACAACACCCTAACCCCGCTTGTACGTGCGGTTTCCGGTCGATTTTTCCTTTAACTACAGTAAGCGGCCTTCGTTCGCCTCCCAGCTCTGGGCGCGCCCCTAGGACCGCGGGGTTATCTCCTAGAAACGCTTCGGGCATGTTCACCACCCCGTTAGCCATCTACGAGGCCAGCGACAATGCCATAACCCTACCCGTACGTATGGTTTCTGGCCAATTTTTCCTTTAACTACACTAAACGGCCTTCGTTCGCCTCCTAGCTCCGGGCGCGCCCCCTAGGACCACAGGGTTATCTCCTGGAAATGCATCGGGCATCTTCGCCACCCCATTAGCCATCCATGAGGTCAGCCACCCCGCCCTAACCCTGCCCGTACGTGCGGTTTCCGGTCGATTTTTCCGTTAACTAGACTAAACGGCCTTCGTTCGCCTCCCAGCTCCGGGTGCACCCCCTAGGACCACGGAGTTATCTCCTAGAAATGCATCGGGCATCTTCGGCACCCCGTAAGCCATCCACGAGGCTAGTCACCCCGCCCTAACCCTCGCCCGTACGTGCAGTTTCTGGCCGATTTTTCCGTTAACTACACCAAATGGCCTTCGTTCGCCTCCCGGCTCCGGGCACGCCCCCTACGACCGTGGGGTTATCTCCCGGAAACACATCAGGCGTCTTCGCCACACCGTTAGCCATCGACGAGGCTAGCCACAATGCCCTAACCCCGCCTGTACGTGCGATTTTCGGCCAATTTTTCCTTTAACTACAGTAAACGGCCTTCGTTCGCCTCCCGGCTCCGGGCGCGCCCCCAGGACCATGGGGTTATCTCCTGGAAATGCATCGGACGTGTTCACCTCCCCGTTAGCCATCCACAAGGCCAGCCACAACACTCTAACCCCACCCGTACGTGCTGTTTCTGGCCAATTTTTCCTTTAACTACACAAAACGGCCTTCGTTCGCCTCCCGGATCTAGGCGCGCCCCCTAGGACCACAGGGTTATCTCCCGAAAATGCATCGGGCGTCTGCGCCACCCCGTTAGCCATCCACGAGGCCAGCTACCCCGCCCTAACCCTGCCCGGACGTGCGGTTTCTGGTCGATTTTTCCGTTAACTACACTAAATGGCCTTCGTTCGCCTCCCAGCTCCGGGCGTGCCCCTAGGGCCGTGGGGTTATCTCCTGAAAACACATTAGGCATCTTCGGCACCCCGTTAGCCATCCACGAGGCTAGTCGTCCCGCCCTAATCCTCGTCTGTACGTGCGGTTTCTGGCTGATTTTTCCGTTAACTACACTAAATGGCCTTCGTTCACCTCCCGGCTCTGGACGCGCCCCCTAGGACCGTGGGTCCCCTAGAAACGCATCAGACGTCTTCGCCACCCCGTTAGCCATCCATGAGGCCAGCCACCCCGCCCTAACCCTGCCCGTACGTGCGGTTTTTGGTTGATTTTTCTGTTAACTACACTAAACGGCCTTTGTTCGCCTTCTAGCTCCGGGCGCGCCCCTAGGACCACGGGGTTATCTCCTAGAAATGCAACAGGCATCTTTGGCACCCCGTTAGCCATCCAT
The DNA here is from genome assembly GCA_015844335.1 of Chrysopogon serrulatus. Lineage (NCBI taxonomy): Eukaryota > Viridiplantae > Streptophyta > Magnoliopsida > Poales > Poaceae > Chrysopogon > Chrysopogon serrulatus. Next base: position 56,641 of record JADLZL010003215.1, on the reverse strand, counting down.
GAGGCTAGTCACCCTGCCCTAACCCTCGCCTGTACATGTGGTTTCTGGCCATTTTTCCGTTAACTACACTAAATGGCCATCGTTCGCCTCCCAGCTCCAGGCGCCCCCTAGGACCGCGGGGTTATCTCCTGGAAATGTATCGGGCATCTTTGGCACCCCATTAGCCATCCACGAGGCTAGTAACCCCACCCTAACCCTCGCCCATACGTGTGTTTTCTGGCCGATTTTTCTGTTAACTACACCAAATGGCCTTCGTTCGCCTCCTGGCTCCGGGCGCGCCCCCTACGACCGCAGGGTTATCTCCCGAAAACGCATCAGGCGTCTTTGCCACACCGTTAGCCATCCACGAGGCTAGCCATAACACCCTAACCCCACTTGTACGTGCGGTTTCTGGCCATTTTTTCCTTTAACTACACTAAACTGCCTTCGTTCGCCTTCCGGCTCTAGGTGCGTCCCTAGGACCGTGGGGTTATCTCCTAGAAACGCATTGGGCGTGTTCGCCACCCCGTTAACCATCCACGAGGCCAGCCACAACACCCTAACCCTGTAATAGAACCGTCCAAATTATAAGAGCATAAGTATAAAAACAATCACCGAAGTGACTAAATTTTTACACTTGAGCCCATATAATCCCGGTAGTCCAATGAAATCACGAAGGACTTCAAACCAACCAACATATAAGCCAAGATCGTAATGATTCAACAAAACAAGTCAAATGTTACATCCATTTCACAAATAGTTCAACATACATCAGAGCACAAAATAATTATTACAACATAAGTTCAAAAGTAGAGAAAGCAAAGTAATTTGAAGTTGTCATCAAATACATGCCAGTACCAAGGTCAATTCCAATAAAAGCAATAAAGATAAGAGAGATAAGAAGGATCATGCCCATGATCAAACTCCACCGCTATGGTAGGAGCCATCCAATTCTTGCAGTAGCCATGATACATCACAACCTGCAACAAGTGGGAATAAACCCTGAGTACGAGAATGTACTTAGCTAGACTTACCCATCATAAACCAGAAATAAAGTGACACCAAGGAGTATGCAAGGCTTTATATAGGTGGGGCTAGCTTGACAATATTTTGCATAAAAGCATAAGTGATATGAGAGTATCATTTTATTATTCTAGCAGTAGATTATTCATCATTAACCTTTCATCTAGATTAGCACCTGTACTAAGCAATCACTTGATTATATACAAGCATTAATAACCATAGCCAGTTTAGTACAGCTATCAATATCATCATCATCATCATTAGAACCATCATTATTTAGTGAGTTCTACGATGCCAGGCAAGGTCAAGTTCTCACTATCGGGGAGAGACGGCGATTCGAATCGATTCCAACTGAGCTCAGGGGGTATTTCCAACACACACCCATGCTTCCCCGTTGAGGTTGCAAGCGGGTAACCCTTGGTACAACTCAGGCACAGGCCCGGTTATCATGTCGGCAAGACCAGAAAGTCGGTAGCCAGGATGTCCAAGCCATGTTAACCCAAAGACGCCGCCAGGATCAGTTATACATGCTTGCCCTTGGTCTTGTATGCCGCTTCCTGCGAATTGCCCAACCACCGCCCGTATTCCCGTCTTGAGTTGAGCTACTCGGCTTTGCGATCATGGCACTCAGGCCTGGCCAGCTATGTGTTGGGCTATGTTCAACATGACCAAGAGTGAAACAACACGTCCGGTCCATAATCGACTCAGACAGGGTCCACTGTCCCTGCCCGGTCTTCTTTTATTTTAACACTTGGTTCTTTTCCACGATAGCACATATAGCCAACCGTGACCAGAGAAGTAACAACCTATAGCTCATGGATCATAGGAAATCACCCAACTTCTACTGGTCTAAGCGTGGCTAAGTATTTATCTCGATTCCTAAACTTAAATAGGATTCAAGGTATAATTTGCTAGACAAGGAGAGGAATATATATGCAACAAGTGTTTCCAATCAACTCCTATAACTTAATGCAATAAATAACATAAAGTACTCAATTGCATTTTATGAAAGATGGAAGACTTAGAATGCTCCGGGGCTTGCCTGAAATGACCCAAAGTCCGTCAAGTTAGCTTGCACCATCTTGTGGAACATTTCCACTCCATGCATGCACTTCTGGGTCCTTCCGTCTTGGGGATAAGTCCACCAAACACCATCTTCAGATTTGGCTCTCACACCTCGTCCTTCATGTAGTTCATCTAACGTACCTAGATGAGATGCAAGATGCTAGTGCATGAATATGAAGAATGCCAATAAAAAGATGCAGCCCTCAAGCATGCAAGACAAGCATCAAGCCACACTAGATGATATGAGCAATTTGAGAGTAGACTAATCACAATCATGTCAACATTAGTATAGCTAGCATATCAAACATGCCACCAATACACAAGATCTCAGATGTATATTACTTAACCATTAATAAAAGATATGAACCACAGTAGCATCACACAAAGCAACACTATAACTAATATCAACCAATTTCTGTACTGCATAGAGCAGCTATAAGATTTAGGTATAACGGGAGTTATACACATCCAAATGAAATAAAACAAGACAATCTGGAAAGCTTATAAAATTGTCTACAATTCATCTTTGATTATCAAAGCATGATTCTTAAGTTTAGTAGGTCGAAATTACACATGTACAGGATCAGGTCTAGAAATTTCAGAGAGAAGCCATTTCTGAAGCTGAACATTACACAGCCATAACTCACAAACTATAAAAGCTATAGCTATGAAAATTTAACATAAGCTAGATATGTAGGTTATCTATAACTTTGTTATAGATAAGTTTTATAGTAAACATCATTAACAAGGTGCAATCATCAAAGCTTTAGAAACTATTCAGAAAGCATCCAAAAGGAATAAATAGAGCAAATAATATTTCACACATGTTTCAAACACTAATTTAGGTACAACCAATGTTACCAACAGTTGACATATATTGAATAAACACCAGAAAACATGATGACCACTCCTAAATAAATTAGTTTCATACTCTTTCCTATTTATTTATATAACTAGGTGGAATAAGGAGCATATATGGAACACATATGAAAGTGCACAGTAAATTCTAATAAAATTACACTAGCTTACTTACACTCCCAAAACACTACTGCTCCAATTTCATAGCATTTGAATAAGTATAGCAACCTCGATCAAAAAGACAAACTGCTATTGCAATAAATCATGGGAGAGCAAAATAAATCTAAAACCCAACATTTTCTGTAAATATATAGACATATAAAGCTTCAAAAAGTTAAAAAACATTATGCAAAGGTAGTGGAACCATATTTTCCATTTATATATTTTTATTTGAATTATTAATCAATTAAATCCATTTTCTAGACATCAAGCAAGATAAATCAATAACCCAACCAAAAAAGAATCCAGTGACCATAAAATTTTTACCACAGTACACACAAGTCATAGGTAGCCTACCATTCAAATTTCACATCAAATGGAGCACTACAACTTGAGATTTGTAAATAATAAAAGCAAACCCTAGATAGCAAAGATCTATTTTTACTGTAACAACTTTCTACTAAAACATGAAATATTATCATACCACTGGATAGATCTACTCACAAGGATTCCAAAAAGTCCTCATTTGCTATTTTACGATTTTTCTTTGATTTACTACGATTTATCAAAGTTCAGCCATTTAAATGCAATAATAAATCCGAAAAAGAAAAAGAGAAACACTTTCGCATCAGGACCCCTGGAAATTCACCAAATCAACCCACAAGACATAGCACTGTGCAGCACTGTAGCTATGAGTCACAGACTTTGCATAAAAAAATCCACAACATAGTTTCTATTTACGTCACGGGGTACTTCTTGTTCTTCACGAGACGAGCACGGGCGGATGGGGAAGCGGCGGTGCCGGCCATCTCGGCAATGCTTTGGGGGATCCGGCGAATCAACGGGCGGCGGTGCCACCTCAGGTGGTCCGTGCGCACCGAGGGGGCCCTTTGGCTTGCCTCGCGACGGCCCGGGGACGGCCTGCCGCACTTGCAGACGGCGCCAAATGGGCAGCTTCGGGCGAGGCTGCTGCGTGAGGTGGTGGGGCCGGCGGCGGCGGCACGTTGGTGCGGCTTGAGGCAGCGATGGCGATGGTGTTGCTGGCTCAGGCAATGGGATGGAGGAGATGGAGGCAGGAGGTGGCATGGAGCTCTGCTCGGCCAGCCATGGCGGCTAGACGCGGCGGCGCCGTTACTCGCGGAAGGAGGAAGGAAGGGAGCCGGGGAGTGTGGGGATAGGTGGAGGGGCGAGTTGGGCTTCCACAATGCAAGAGAGGGAGTGGCCGACCGGCTCAGGAGGAGCAGGGGCGCGTGGAGGACAGCGAGGAGCGCTGTTCGCGCATGGTCGCCACGCCACGCCTGAGCACGCGCGTCGCCCTTTGGAGCATTTCCCGAGCACGTGGCGGATGATGGTTTGGGTCTCTTTTTAGGCTGGTTACGGGCTGAATTGAACCATGGGCTCAAAATGAAGTTTGTTCTACTCTTGATGCTTTACAAAATCTATTTAAGGTGCTTAGCCATTAGCTTGATAGATTAGGAGATAATGATACATGAACTTGATACTGTCAGCACACTAATACCTATCGAAAATTGGATGTCAAACCTTGTCAAACCCAGTCGGATTTATCCCATATTTTGATATATTCTTCCTTTAATAATTATCTTTAACTTCTATTTTGGGTCCAACTCAAGTTGCTTAACAAAACATAGAGAACGCGAGATGTTAATATCGAAAACATCGTTTTCAGCCTTTTAGAAATATTCTAATCTCCAAATCAGCCCTCCAATCTGCTTGTTGAGCACTTTTTGAGCATGTTATGCACATTTTCATGACTTGGCCCTTAAACAAAGTTTGTTTCTTATAAAATTCTCTATAACTTTGATTAAGGGTGTACAGCCACATAAACTCTCTAAGCGGCACTTTATAAATGGTTAAACAAAAGTGCGCTGGAGATCAACCTAGGTCAAACCATCACTTAATTACCTTGTTTAGTCTAATCATGTTGCTAAGCTAGTGACTAACACCTGAGGTGTTACAGCCCTCCCCCCTTAAAGGAATCTTGTCCCGAGATTCAGGACAAAAGGTGTTCACGGGAGAGAAGTGTGTCACTCACTCACAACTATAGCAAAAGCACATAGTTGCTTAAACTCCATCAGGGCGGTAAGCACAACTAGTTGTTTTTAGGACTTAATACTGAAGCATCAAAAGTGGTAGCTCTATTTATTAACCTCATCCAACATGTGGTTATGCTTATCGTACTCGAAGGAGGAGAATGAGTTTTAGCAACAGGACAACTTTTCGATCTTTCTCAGCGTTGGGAAGTTAACTGTTATCTGAAGAATTTTCTGTCATTGACTTCCATGAACTATGTTACTACAGGAGGAATCCAAGATAGCATAGTATATCGTTCTTGACAGATAAAGATCATTTGGTTCATGAATTAATTACTTAGAAGTATCTGCTTTGATAGTCTAATGTAGCCTAGGCCATATGAACTTGCACGAGATTGCTATTCCTAAAAGGATACTTAAAAATAATGATCCTATGCTAGTTCATGAAGTTTGAAAAGCAGTCCTCTACCAAAATCGCTTGAGTACAACTTTCCAAGAAGGATTAGATTAAAGATAGAATAACCTTCTCTAAGGTGATGGAAAAACCGGCTGACCAAAAGACAAGGTCTATGATGGTGGTGACAGCTCATCACTCAGATGCAAATCGATAGAAAGCTATATAAGGTTCCATGTGTGCAATTCTCTTTCTCAGATGACAACACTGTATCATTGGGAATCTATTAAACGAGCAATGAATACAATAACGGTCTCTTTTGGCTTCAACATTCTTGATGATACTTTATTCTAGAGACCTTCATATCCAAGTGGTATCAATGATTTGCATTGAATCGGATGCAACCTCTTGGGTAAAGGCACAAAAAGCTACCAAGTATAGTTAGCAGTTTGACACCTACTGTTGAAGAAAGATAACGGTGAGGTTTGGAGGGCAACAATGGTTGCAAGCATTCCCCAAACTAGTGAAAGTCCGCTATCAAGCAAATTAGGAATAAATTTACTTTACAGCACAGTTGCATAGAAGGGTTGATTGATTTGCACTGCATCATAACTAGTTTGAATGAATTATTTTTGACATTGAGGCATCGTCTGTTAGGATCAAGCAACACTCAAAACATAATTCTATTTATGTTGTCAAACACTTCTCAAATGGTCTTTGATTGCACTCATGGCAGTCTACAGCTCAGGACACCTTGACTACTCGAGGATAAGGGACTAGTACTAAATACTCTTCAAAATAATAAAGTATCTTCTTCTATCTGCATGATTGTCCAAGATGGAGCTGACGTGTTTGCCGCAAGTTTTGAAAGTGAGACTGACCCAAGCATTGCTAGCTAGTCTATAGATTTCCTTTGTATAACATGGTTCTATGAGACATAGCCTTCATAGCTACCAAAGAGTCATTACCTAATTAGAGATTTATCCTTCCTTTGGGTAACTAATAAGTTGTCTCTCAACACTAAATAGCTCCAAGGCTTCAGCTTTTGCAGCAAGCAATTGCAGCTGATTCATGCACAAACAAACACCATCAAGTTAGTAGGAAAGGGATTGCATCTTGAGAGGATTGATTTGAACTACAGCGTAGCCTTCAAGTGACTCTAGAGAATTAGCATGAAGGAAACAGCATCCGGTGATTTATAGAGAACATACATGTACAAAGGTCTTTGGCTGTCTAATAACAGGTCCAACTTTAAGTGTTGTGTATCCCTTTTTATCGATCAGTTAGTACTAACTACTATACAAAGGTTACCATGGCTCACAGACAGGATAAAGTGGAGGCCTATATTTATGTCAGTGACCTACTCTTCAAAGGTCATCCACTTTATAGCTTTACAAGGAAGCGCTACAACACTAAGTTTGATGAGGACCTTAGGATGAAATAAAGGGATAACTAAGGAAAAACTCAATGGGACAACTCATTAGTGTGGTTCCATAATGGATCATGACTAAAACCACGATACCCACGCGAGCCGAGCAACATAATCATGTGGCTGCAGTCCACATGAAGCCTCCGATTTTGTCGTGGCACCGGTAGTTATTAATCATTACCCCATTACCAAGCCTACAACCAACTAGAAGTCACACAAAGCATAAATTGGGTTGTGGATATATGGATCTTTTGATAACATATGAGAAGCTAACCAAAGAAAGATTTCAAGGATATATCTCATCGGTATAATTTCTGCAATGGATCATGATTAGCAACCTCGATACCAGCGCATGCCGAGCAGCACAGCCTTGTGTGTGCACCCATAGGAGGCTCTCAGTTTCATCACGGCACCGTAGAATGCTAATCGTAACACCACTACTGAACTTACACCTAAGGAAAATTTCAATGGCACAAATTTGATCATAAGAACAAACACCATTCAAGGGAGGGATAACAAGCAAGAGTAGTCACAAGATTTAGAGTCAACAAGGGTGTGATTCGAAGATCAAAACATAGCACCAGAGAACAAAGATTAATATCTAAAGATGATTAAGCAGAAAATTCTTACTTTATTTCCACGCACACCTTGTGTCCACCAAGGAACTATTAAGTATGTGATTAACATGAGACTTGGTCATAGTAAGTAAGATCATGAGATCAAGATTGATAAGCATCCTGAGAATTAGAAATGTTGGAGATGAATGGAACAAACTCTAAGGACAAAGCCGATATAACGAATTATGTTGGATATATAAAGATCTTGGAGCATCGAGATGAATTGAGTAAACTTCAAGACAACAACTTGATAGACCTTTAAAGATTCAATTGATATGGTAACTACATAATTTTCAAGCAAAAGATTTCAAGATCAAACAGTGAGGGATTAACGTCGCACCAGATCATCAAAAGGATATGCAACTAAGAGGTCCAACTTAGATTTTGTTATGATATCTACAACTAACAAAAGCAACTAAGGTCAAGGGCTGGCCTTTAGCAAGATATTAATAGGGTTGGTCGATCGGAAGGGTCCTCACCTTTAGGAAGAAACCACCATGGTCAATGGATGGCAGTAACTAAAGGTCAACTGGTTTGGTCAAACAAACTAGGATCTTCACAAGGGTGCACTTCTAAGCCATACACAAACATCAAGGGTCTGGCCTGGGTTTTATGGTTTGAACATAGGCATGGTTACAAGTTTTTACAACACAAAACTTGAAGGTTAACAACCACGTCTACAGACAGAGGTTCCTAAGATGGAGAACTTAAGCGGAGACGACAACCATGCGATTATCATGACATAAGTGTTGTTTTAAGATGAGCTATTCGACACTCATGTGCTTACTAAGGACAAACGAGGTGACAACCATGGCACTGCCTAGACAACAATCACCCACACAAACATGACAGCTTAACAAGCACTTGAGAACTCAAACAAATAGGCTTAAGCAACCATTCAACACAAACTCACACAAAACAAGCACTCATATGCAACAACACTATATATTGACTTATTTACAAAGATCAATCAGGAAGCAAGATATGCTACCAAACAGGTGGATAAAGTCAAGTCTTTTAGGTACATGATGATTTATAAGAAAAGTAGCAAAGAATCCAAAGGGTTTTGGTTATGGCTATACCAAGGACACATAGACATACCACACACAAGAACTAGCATTTTAGAAAGTCTCATGCAAGACTAGCAATCACCTAGAGCAAACACCAAGTTAACAAATAAATTTCACAAATACTACCAAGAAGTTTTTCACAACCAAGACAGCAATGCAACAAGCATGCATTTCAATCTAAACTAGAGTTGCAGGCATCAAACAAGGGTGATCCTAGGCTTTTTCAAAGGATTAGGAAGTTTACCCCAACTTAGTTATTCATATCAAAAACTATTCCTCAAGTTAACATGACCAAACATATTAGTATTCTAGGTTTACATAAACTTGGACAGAAAACTGACATGAACTTCAGAGATACATAACTAGAGTTTTAGAGATCCAATGAGTGTGATTCTTAACTTGATAAAAAGATTATTAAGTTATCTAAAACTTTCTTATGATCATATTAAGATAATTTTATAGCTAGTAAGGGTAAACAACACAAAGAAGACATTCTCTGTCTAGGTTTGGACAGATTCTGTCTTTCCGCTTTACAAGCTTATAACTAGAGATTTAGACAACCAAAATTAGTGATTTTAGACATTTTGGAAAGCTTAGAAAATGTACTATACTTTGTCTATTGACACCAAAGTATAGTTCTACCAGCCCTCAGGTCAAACAATCTAAACAATCAGATCTGTCCAGCAGACATATAAAACCTGAAAGCAATTTTCTAAAATCTATAACTCATAAACCATCAGGCCTAAAATCATAAAATTTTAGGACATGAAAGATAATGAAGTTAGCTACAACTTTCATGTTGACCACATTCATAGAAAACAATATTATCATCACAAAAACATTGGTACCACAAAAACTGTCCTAGCAGCCTAGAAGTTCAATACAATACCAAACAATATTTTTCTTTGTTCTATTAGCAAGAGATCACACAGTTATGTTATTCTAGTAGCACCAATTATTATTACCTTAGATCACAATATTTTAGTTTACTCATAAGGTAGGATAAACATCAGGGTCCTAATCATTTAAGGAAGATCCAAAGTATTTTTGCAAAAAGCTTGATGAAACAACATATTCACCACTAGGTTAAACTAGAGAACACTTATCAAGTTTAAACTACTAGCCTCAACTATTTCCATCAAGGTTAAGTAACATTCTTACTTGGTTGATTAACATTGGAGGCATCAAAAGAAAACATCTACACACTTGTTTATTGGCAAGCTTTCACATATATAGCTATGGGAACTAATGTGAAGATTAATTTGAAAGAAGAACATGATATTCTATTTAAGCGAGCATGTATCGGCTTTTCAAGAGGTATCACTACATGTTTTAGTTTCAAAAGGTTAGAATTTCAGCTACTACCAACTTGTTATGCAATCTAATAGAAAGCAAACATACAATGCAGGGCTAAGCAGACAAGACTAACCACACACCAACGATAATCATTCTAATTCAAACAACATAGAACAAAGCATTCTTGTCTACTCCTCGCAGGAAAGATAGTAACATTACATCAATCACAAGTCACTTATTATTGGAAACAAGGGTGAGAGGAGCAGAGTTGTGTAAAAAGCAACAATCATGATGATACATGCTTCGTCCTATCGTCCTCACAAAATTGCCAACCTAAGGTGGCAATCACGTTCTATGTCGGTGGCATAACACGCACTCTCGATATATAACTAGTCGTCATGTATATTTAATCTACGGATTCGTGGTTAGTGTACCTGCAGAAAATTTCATTGCAGCCCAATAATTCCCCAATATAGCACAAACAACAAAATCCAAGGAAAGCAGTAAACTAAATACTTTTTGTATGCATGTCCCCACATACATACTTCAGTATCAAAACTACCCGGCAGATATACCCACAATTAAATACTTACCTAATTGCATGGTTTTGACATGACAATTATTCCAGTATCACAATCTAGCACTTCCCTAGACCGCCGGTTGGACGATCATGCTCTCACAACTTATCTTTCTAATGCACACATATGGCCAATTCATATATGCGGGCTACCTCCACCATTTGACCACAGAGTAGCCGTAGTGCGGTCATCATACATACATACCTTAGCCTGGGCGTAGATGCAAAAATTGAAACCCCCAAGTTAGTACTTAGATAGCCACCTAAGAGTCCTTATCTGGGCATAACTGGATTTGACCACTGGCATACTTAAGTTTTCAAATTTAGATTTCAATAAACCTACATATATATAGCTAGTACTTTTATCAAAACTAGCCTTTTGCAAACAAAAGCTTTTGTTTTAAATACACAAATGACATGTTTAATGTTGAATCTTGCTCTGATGCCAGTTGTAACAGAACCGTCCAAATTATAAGAGCACAAGTATAAAAACAATGACCGAAGTGACTAAATTTTCACACTTGAGCCCATATAATCTCGGTAGTCCACCGAAATCATGAAGGACTTCAAACCAACCAACATATAAGCCAAGATCATAATGATTCAACAAAACAAGTCAAATATTACATCCTTTTCACAAATAGTTCAACATACATTAGAGCACAAAATAATTATTACAACATAAGTTTAAAAGTAGCGAAAGCAAAGTAATTTGAAGTTGTCATCAAATACATGCCAGTACCAAGGTCAATTCCAACAAAAGCAATAAAGATAAGAGAGATAAGAAGGATCATGCCCATGATCAAACTCCACCGCTATGGTAGGAGCCATCCAATTCTTGCAAGTAGCCATGATACATCACAACCTACAGCAAGTGGGAATAAATCCTGAGTACGAGAATATACTCAGCTAGACTTACCCGCCATAAACCAGAAATAAAGTGACACCAAGGAGTATGCAAGGCTTTATATAGGTGGGGCTAGCTTGACAACATTTTGCATAAAAGCATAAGTGATATAAGAGTATCATTTTATTATTCTAGCAGTAGATTATTCATCATTAACCTTTCATCTAGATTAGCACCTGTACTAAGCAATCACTTGATTATATATAAGCATTAATAACCATAGCCAGTTTAGTACAGCTATCAATATCATCATCATCATCATCATTAGAACCATCATTATTTAGTGAGTTCTACGATGCCAGGCAAGGTCAAGTTCTCACTATCCAGGAGAGACGGCGATTCGAATCGATTCCAACTGAGCTCAGAGGGTATTCCCAACACACACCCATGCTTCCCCCGTCGAGGTTGCAAGCGGGTAACCCTTGGTACAACTCAGGCACGGGCCCGGTTATCACATCGGTAAGACCGAAAAGTTGGTAGGCAGGATGTCTAAGCCATGTTAACCCAAGGACGCTGCCAGGATCAGTTATACATGCTTGCTCTTGGTCTAGTATGCCACTTCCCGCGAATTGCCCAACCGCCGCCCGTATTCTCGTCTTGAGTTGAGCTACTCGGCTTCGCGGTCATGGCACTCAGGCCTGGCTAGCTATGTGTTGGGCTACGTTCAACATGACCAAGAGTGAAACAACGCGTCCGGTCCATAATTGACTCAGACAGGGTCCACTGTCCCTGCCTGGTCTTCTTTTATTTTAACACTTGGTTCTTTTCCATGATAGCACATATAGCCAACCGTTACCAGAGAAGTAACAACCTATAGCTCACGGATGACAGGAAATCACCCGACTTCTACCGGTCTAAGCATGGCTAAGCATTTATCTTGATTCCTGAACTTAAATAGGATTCAAGGTATAATTTGCTAGACAAGGAGATGAATATATATGCAACAAGTGTTTCCAATCAACTCCTATAACTTAATGCAATAAACAACATAAAGTACTCAATTGCATTTTATGAAAGATGAGAGACTTGGAATGCTCCGGGGCTTGCCTGGAATATGACCCAAATTCAGTCAAGTTAGCTTGCACCATCTTGTGGAACATCTCCACTCCATGCATACACTTTCGAGTCCTTCCGTCTTCGGGATAAGTCCACCAAACACCATCTTCGGGTTTAGCTCTGACACCTCGTCCTTCATGTAGTTCATCTAACATACCTAGATGAGATGTAAGATGCAAGTGCATGAATATGAAGAATGCCAATAAAAAGATGCAGCCCTCAAGCATGCAAGACAAGCATCAAGCCACACTAGATGATATGAGCAATTTGAGAGCAGACTAATCATAATCATGTCAACATTGGTATAGCTAGCATATCAAACATGCCACCAATACACAAGATCTCAGATGTATATTACTTAACCATTTATAAAGATATGAGCCACACTAGCATCACACAAAGCAACACTATAACTAAAATCAACCAATTTCTGGACTGCACGCAGCAGCTAAAAGATTTAGGTATAACGGGAGTTATACACATCCAAACGAAATGAAACAAGACAATCTGGAAAGCTTATAAAATTGTCTACAATTCATCTTTAATCATCAAAGTATGATTCATAAGTTTAGCAGGTTGAAATTACACATATACAGGATCAGGTCTAGAAATTTCAGAGAGAAGCCATTTCTAAAGCTGAACATTACACAGCCATAACTCACAAACTATAAAAGCTATAGCTATGAAAATTTAACATAAGCTAGATATGTAGGTTATCTATAACTTTGTTATAGATAAGTTTTACAGCAAACATCATTAACAAGGTGCAATCATCAAAGCTTTAGAAACTGTTCAGAAAGCTTACTTACACTCCCAAAACACTACTGCTCAAATTTCATAGCATTTGAATAAGTATAGCAACCTCGATGAAAAAAGACAATCTGCTATTGCAATAAATCATGGAAGAGCAAAATAAATCTAAAACCCAACATTTTTCTGTAAATATATAGACATATTAAGCTTCAAAGAGTTAAAAAAAACATTATGCAAAGGTAGTGGAACCATATTTTCCATTTATATATTTTTATTTGAATTATTAATCAATTAAATCCATTTCCTAGACATCAAGCAAGATAAATCAATAACCCAACCAAACTACATCCAGTGACCATGAAATTTTTACCACAGTATACACAAGTCATAGGTAGCCTACCATTCAAATTTCACATCAAATGGAGCACTATAACTTGAGATTTGTAAATAACAAAAGCAAACCCTAGATAGCAAAGATCTATTTTTTACTGTAACAACTTTCTACTAAAACATGAAAAATTATCATACCACTGGATAGATCTACTCACAAGGATTCCAAAAAGTCCTCATTTGCTATTTTACGATTTTTCTTTGATTTACTACGATTTATCAAAGTCCAACCATTTAAATGCAATAATAAATCCGAAAAAGAAAAAGAGAAACACTTTCGCATCAGGACCCCTGAAATTCACCAAATCAACCCGCAGGACTTATCACTGTGCGGCACTGTAGCTATGAGTCACAGACTTTGCATAAAAATCCACAACAGAGTTTCTATTTACGTCACTTTGGGTGCTTCTTCTTCTTCACGGAGACGGAGCATGGGGCGTACGGGGAAGCAGCGGTGCCGGCCATCTCTCGGCGACGCAGGGGGATCCGGCGAATCAACGGGCGGCGGTGCCACCTCAGGTGGTTCGTGCGCACCGGGGGCCCTCAGCTTGCCTCGCGACGGCCCGGGGGATGGACCTGCTTTACCAGACCAAGATGGCGCCAGCGCCCAGCGGCGCTCGGGCGAGGCTGCAGCGTGAGGTGGTGGGGCCACGGCGGCGGCGCGCGTTGGTGCGGCTTGAGGCAGCGATGGCGATGGTGTTGCTGGCTCAGGCAATGGGATGGAGGAGATGGAGGCAGGAGGCGGCATGGAGCTCTGCTCGGCCAACCATGGCGGCTTGACGCGGCAGCGCACGTTCTGGGCGGAAGGAGCAAGGAAGGGAGCCAGGGAGTGTGGGGATAGGTGGAGGGGCGAGTTGGGCTTCCACAACGCAAGAGAGGGAGTGGCCGACCGGCTCAGAGGAGCAGGGGCGCATGGAGGACAGCGAGGCGCGCTATTCGCGCATGGCTGCCACGCACAGGGCACGCGTCGCCCTTTGGAGCATTTCCCCGAGCACGTGGCAGATGATGGTTTGGGTCTCTTTTTAGGCTGGTTACGGGCTCAATTGAACCATGGGCTCAAAATGAAGTTTGTTCTACTCTTGATGCTTTACAAAATCTATTTAAGGTGCTTAGCCATTAGCTTGATAGATTAGGAGATAATGATACATGAACTTGATACTGTCAGTGCACTAATACCTATCAAAAATTGGATGTCAAACCTTGTCAAACTGAGTCGGATTTATCCCATCTTTTGATATATTCTTCCTTTAATAATTATCTTCAACTTCTATTTTGGGTCCAACTCAAGTTGCTTAACAAAACTTAGAGAACGCGAGACGTTAATATCGAAAACATCGTTTTCAGCCATTTAGAAATATTCTAATCTCCAAATCAGCCCTCCAATCTGCCTGTTGAGCACTTTTTGAGCATGTTATGCACATTTTCATGACTTGGCCGTTAAACAAAGTTTGTTTCTTATAAAATTCTCTATAACTTTGATTAAGGGTGCACAGCCACGTAAACTCTCTAAGCGGCACTTTATAAATGGTTAAACAAAAGTGCGCTAGAGGTCAACCTAGGTCAAACCATCACTTAACATACCTTGTTTAGTCTAATCATGTTGCTAAGCTAGTGACTAACACACAGGGTGTTACAAACCCCACCTATAGGTGTGGTTTCTGGCCAATTTTTCCTTTAACAATACTAAACGGCCTTCGTTCGCCTCCCGGCTCCGGGCGTGCCCCTAGGACCGCGGGGTAATCTCCTGGAAACGCATCAGGCGCGTTCGCCACCCCGTTAGCCATCCACGAGGCCAGCCATAACACCCTAACCCCACCTGTATGTGTGATTTCTGGCTCCGGGCGCGCCCCTAGGACCGTAGGGTTATCTCCCGGAAATGCATCAGCGTCTTCGCAACCCCGATAGCCATCCACGAGGCCAGCCACCCCACCCTAACCCTACCCGTACGTGCGGTTTCCGATCGATTTTTGCGTTAACTACAATAAACAGCCATCATTCGCCTCCCAGCTCTGGACGCGTCCCCTAGAACTGCGGGGTTATCTCCTAGAAACACATCGGACGTCTTTGGCACCCCGTTACCCATCCACGCGGCTAGTCACCCCGACCGAACCCTCGCCCGTACGTGCGGTTTCTGGCCGATTTTTCTGTTATCTACACTAAATGGCCTTCGTTCACCTCCCAGCTCCGGGCGTGCACCCTAGGACCATGGGGTTATCTCCCGAAAACGCATCGGGCATCTTCGCCACACCGTTAGCCATCCACAAGGCCAGCCACAACGCCCTAACCCCACCTGTACGTGCGGTTTCTGGCCGTTTTTTCCTTTAACTACACTAAACGACCTTCGTTCGCCTTCCGGCTCCGGGCGCGCCCCTACGACCACAGGGTTATCTCCTAGAAACACATCAGGCGCGTTCGCCAGCCCGTTAGCCATCCATGAGGCCAACCACAACACCCTAACGCCACCCATACGTGTGGTTTCTAGCCAATTTTTCCTTTAACTACACTAAACGGCCTTCGTTCGCCTCCCGGCTCCGGGCGTGTCCCCTAGGACCGCAGGGTAATCTCCCAAAAATGCATCCGGCATCTTCGCCACCCTGTTAGCCATCCACGAGGCCAGCCACCCTGCCCTAACCCTGCCCGTACGTGCGGTTTCCGGTCGATTTTTCTGGTAACTACACTAAATAGCCTTCGTTCGCCTCCCAGCTCCGGGCGCGTCCCCTAGGACTGTGGGGTTATCTCCTGGAAACGTATCGGGCGTCTTCGGCACCCCATTACCCATCCACGAGGCTAGTCACCCCACCCTATCTCTCACCCGTACGTGCGGTTTCTGGCTGATTTTTCCATTAACTACACTAAATGGCCTTCATTCGCCTCCCGGCTCCGGGCGCGCCCCTAGGACCGCAGAGTTATCTCCCGAAAATGCATCAGACGCCACCCTAATAGCCATCTACAAGGCCAGCCATCCTGCATCGGGCGTCTTTGGCACCCCGTTACCCATCCACAAGGCTAGTCACCCCACCCTAACCCTCGCCCGTACGTGCGGTTTCTTCGCCATAACGTTAGCCATCCATGAGGCCAGACACAACACCCTAACCCCACCCGTACGTGCATTTTCTGGCCAATTTTTCCTTTAACAACACTGAACGGCCTTCGTTCGCCTCCCGGCTCCAGGCGCGCCCCCTAGGACCGTAGGGTTATCTCCTAGAAATGCATCGGGCGCCTTCGCCACCCCGTTAGCCATCCACAAGGCCAGCCACCCCACCCTAACCCTGCCCGTACGTGCGGTTTCCGGTCGATTTTTCCGTTAACTACACTAAATGGCCTTCGTTCGCCTCCCAGCTCCAGGCCTGTCCCCTAGGACTGTGGGTTTATCTTCAGGAAACGCATCGGGCGTCTTCGGCACCCCATTACCCATCCGCGAGGCTAGTCACCCTGCCCTAATCCTCACCTGTACGTGCGGTTTCTGGCCGATTTTTCCGTTAACTACAGTAAATGCCCTTCGTTCGCCTCCTGGCTCCGGGCGCGCCCCCTAGGACCGTGGGGTTATCTCCCAGAAATGCATCAGGCATCTTCGGCACACTGTTAGCCATCCATGAGGCCAGCCACAACGCTCTTACCCCGCATGTACGTGCGGTTTTCGGCCGATTTTTCCTTTAACTACACTAAACGGCCTTCGTTCGCCTCCCGGCTCTGGGCACGCCCCTAGGACCACGGGGTTATCTCCTGGAAACACATCAGGTGTGTTCGCCACCCCGTTAGCCATCCACGAGGCCAGCCAAAACACCCTAACCCCACCCGTACGTGCGGTTTCTAGCCAATTTTTCCTTTCACTACACTAAACGACCTTCATTCGCCTCCCGGCTCCGGGCGCACCCCCTAGGACCGTAGGGTTATCTCCTGAAAATGCATTAGGCATCTTCGCCACCCCGTTAGCCATCCATGAGGCCGGCCACCCCGCCCTAACCCTACCCGTAGGTGCGGTTTCCGGTCGATTTTTCCGTTAACTACACTAAACGGTCTTCATTCGCCTCCCAGCTCTAGACGCGTCTCCTAGGACCGCGGGGTTATCTCCTGGAAACACATCGGGTGTCTTCGGCACCCCGTTACCCATCCACGAGGCTAGTCACCCCACCCTAACCCTCGCCCGTACATGTGGTTTCTGGCTGATTTTTGCGTTATCTACACTAAATGGCCTTCGTTTGCCTCCCGGCTCCGGGCGCGCCCCCTTGGACCGTAGGGTTATCTCCTGGAAACGCATCAGGCATCTTCGCCACACCGTTAGCCATGCACAAGGCCAGCCACAGCACCCTAACCCCACCTGTACGTGCGGTTTTCGGCTGAACGACCTTTGTTCGCCTTCCGGCTCCGGGCGTGCCCCTAGGACCGCGGGGTTATCTCCTAGAAACGCATTGGGCATGTTCGCCACCCTGTTAGCCATCCATGAGGCCGACCACAACACCATAACCCCACCCATACATGCATTTTCTGGCCAATTTTTCCTTTAACAACACTAAACAGCCTTCGCTCGCCTCCCAGCTCCAGGCGCGCCCCCTAGAACCGCAGGGTTATCTCCCGAAAATGCATCGGGCGCCCTCGCCACCCCATTAGCCATCCACGAGGCCAGCCACCCCACCCTAACCCGTCCCGTACGTGCGGTTTTCGGTCGATTTTTCTGTTAACTACACTAAACGGCCTTCGTTCCCCTCCCAGCTCCGGGCCCGTCCCCTAGGACCGTGGGGTTATCTTCTGGAAACGCATCGGGCGTCTTCGGCACCCCATTACCCATCCACGAGGCTAGTCACCCTACCCTAACCCTCACCCGTACATGCAGTTTCTGGCCGATTTTTTCGTTAACTACACTAAATGGACTTCGTTCACCTCACGACTCCGGGCGCGCCCCCTAGTACCATTGGGTTATCTCCTGGAAATGCATCAGACATCTTCGGCACACCGTTAGCCATCCACGACAAGCCACAACGCCCTAACCCCACATGCGTGCGGTTTCCGACCGATTTTTCCTTTAACTACACTAAACGGCCTTCGTTCACCTCCCGGCTCCAGGCATGCCCCTAGGACCACGTGGTTATCTCCTGGAAACACATCGGGTGTGTTCGCCACCCCGTTAGCCATCCACGAGGCCAGCCACAACACCCTAACCCCACCCGTGCGTGCGGTTTCAGGCCAATTTTTCCTTTTACTACACTAAACGGCCTTTGTTCGTCTCCCGGCTCTGGGCGCGCCCGCTAGGACCGTAGGGTTATCTCTGGAAAATGCAATAGCCCTAACCCTCGCCCGTACGTGCGTTTTCTGGCCGATTTTTCCATTATCTACACTAACTGGCCTTCGTTCGGCTCTCGGCTCCGGGCGCGCCCCCTAGGACCACAGGGTTATCTCCTGAAAACGCATCAGGCATCTTCGCCACACCGTTAGCCATCCATGAGGCCAGCCACAATGCCCTAACCCCACTTGTACGTGCGGTTCCTGGTTGTTTTTTCCTTTAACTACACTAAACGACCTTCGTTCGCCTTCCGGCTCCGGGCGCGCCCCTAGGACCGTGGGGTTATCTCCTAGAAATGCATCAGGCATGTTCGCCACCCTGTTAGCCATCCACGAGGCCAACCACAACACCCTAACCCCACCCGT
Source organism: Chrysopogon serrulatus (assembly GCA_015844335.1). Lineage (NCBI taxonomy): Eukaryota > Viridiplantae > Streptophyta > Magnoliopsida > Poales > Poaceae > Chrysopogon > Chrysopogon serrulatus. The sequence goes on along the minus strand of JADLZL010003215.1, from coordinate 37,374 downwards.
ACGTGCGATTTTTGGCCAATATTTCCTTTAACTACACTAAATGGCCTTCGTTCGCCTCGCGGCTCCGGGCGCGTCCCCTCGGACCGTAGGGTTATCTCCCGAAATTGCATTAGGTGTCTTCGCCACCCCGTTAGCAATCCACAAGGCTAGCCACCCCGCCCTAACCCTACCCATCGGTGCGGTTTCCGGTCGATTTTTCCGTTAACTACACTAAATGGCCTTCGTTCGCCTCCCGGCTCCGGGCGCGCCCCTAGGACCACGGGGTTATCTCCCGAAAACGCATTAGGCATCTTCGCCACACTGTTAACCATCCACGAGGCCAGCCACAACACCCTAACCCCACCCGTATGCGCAGTTTCTGGCCAATTTTTCTTTAGCTACACTAATCGGCCTTTGTTCGCCTCCCGATTCTGGGCGCCCCCCCAGGACCTCAGGGTTATCTCCATGAAATGCATCGGGTGTCTTCGCCACCCCGTTAGCCATCCACGAGGCCAGCCACCCCACCCTAACCCTACCTGTACGTGCAGTTTCTGATTGATTTTTTCGTTAACTACACTAAACGGCCTTCCTTCGCCTCCCGACTCCGGGCGTGCCCCTAGGACCGTGGGGTTTTCTCCTGGAAACACATCGAACATGTTTGCCACCGTGTTAGCCATCCACGAGGCTAGCCAAAATGCCTCAACCACACCCATACGTGCGGTTTCTGGCTAATTTTTCCTTTAACTACACTAAACGGCCTTCGTTCGCCTCCCGGCTCTGGGCGCGCCCCCTAGGACCGCAGGGTTATCTCCCGGAAATACATTAGGCGTCTTCGCCATCCTGTTAGCCATCCAAGTGGCCAGCCATCCCGCCCTAACCCTACCCATCGGTGCAGTTTCCGGTTGATTTTTTCGTTAACTACACTAAATGGCCTTTGTTCGCCACCCGGCTCCGAGCGCGCCCCTAGAACCACGGGGTTATCTCCCAGAAACGCATTAGGCGTCTTTGTCACATTGTTAGCCATCCACGAGGCCAGCCACAACACCCTAACCCCACCCATACGCGCGGTTTCCGGCCAATTTTTCCTTTAGCTACACTAATCGGCCTTCGTTCGCCTCCCGGTTTCGGGCGCCCCCTAGGACCGCAGGGTTATCTCCGTGAAATGCATCGGGCATCTTCGCCACCACGTTACCCATCCATGAGGCTAGCCACCCCGCCCTAACCCTGCCTGAAAGTGTCGTTTCCGGTCGATTTTTTTGTTAACTACACTAAACGGCCTTCCTTCGCCTCCCGGCTCCGGGCATGCCCGTAGGACCATGGGGTTTTCTCCTGGAAACACATCGAACATGTTCGTCACCCCGTTAGCCATCCACGAGGCCAGCCACAACGCCTCAACCCCACCCACACGTGCAGTTTCTGGCTAATTTTTCCTTTAACTAGACTAAATGGCCTTCGTTCGCTTTCCGGCTCCGGGCGCGCCGCCTAGGACTGCAGGGTTATCTCCTGAAAATGCATCGGGCATGTTCGCCACCCCGTTAGCCATCCACGAGGCCAGCCACCCCGTCCTAACCCTGCCTGTACGTTTGGTTTTTGGCCGATTTTTCCGTTAACTACACTAGACGGCCTTCGTTCGCCTCCTAGCTCCGGGCCCGTCCCCTAGGACCATGGGATTATCTCCTGGAATTGCATCGGGTGTCTTCGGCACCCCATTACCCATCCACGAGGCTAGTCACCCTGCGCTAACCCTCACCCGTATGTGCGGTTTCTGGCCGATTTTTTCGTTAACTACACTAAATTGCCTTCGTTCACCTCCCGGCTCCAGGCGCGCCCCCTAGGACCACGGGGTTATCTCCCAGAAATGCATCGGGCATCTTCGCCACCCCGTTAGCCATCCACGAGGCCAGCCACAATGCCCTAACCCCACCTGTACGTGCGGTTTCCGGCCGATTTTTTCTTTAACTACACTAAACGACCTTCGTTCGCCTTCTGGCTCCGGGCGCGCCCCTAGGACCGTGGGATTATCTCTTGGAAACGCATCGGGCGTATTTGCCACCCCGTTAGCCATCCACGAGGCCAGCCACAATGCCCTAACCCCACCTATACGCGCGGTTTCTAACTAATTTTTCCTTTAACTACACTAAACGACCTTCGTTTGCCTCCCGGCTCTGGGCACCCCCTAGGACCGCAGGATTATCTCCAGGAAATGCATCGGGCATCTTCGCCACCCCATTAGCCATCCACGAGGCCAGCCACCCCACCCTAACCCCATGCGTGCGATTTCCGATCGATTTTTTCGTTAACTACACTAAACGGCGTTCGTTCGCCTCCCAGCTCCGGGCGTGCCCCTAGGACCACGGGGTTATCTCCTAGAAATGCATCGGGCATCTTCGGCACCCCATTGCCATCCACGAGGCTAGTCACCCCACCACGACCCTCGCCCGTATGCGGTTTTACGGCCGATTTTTCCTTTAACAACACTAAATGGCCTGTGTTCGCCTCCCGGCTCTAGGCGCGCCTCTAGAACCATGGGGTTATCTCCCAAAAATGCATCGGGCATCTTCGCCACACTTGTTAGCCATCTACGAGGCCAGCCACAATGCCCCAACCCTTTTACATGCGTGCGGTTTTACGGTCGATTTTTCCTTTAACAACACTAAACGGCCTTCGTTCGACTCCCGGCTCCGGGCACCCCCTAAGACCGCGGGGTTATCTCTAGGAAATGCATCAAGCATCTTTGCCACCCGTTAGCCATCCATGAGGCCAGCCACCCCGTCCCTAACCCCGCCCGTGCGTGCGGTTTCCGGTCGATTTTTTTAGTTAACTACACTAAACGGACTTCATTCGCCTCCTAGCCCTAGGCACGCCCCCTAGGACCACGGGTTATCTCTTGGAAACGCATCGGGCGTCTTCGGCGCCCTATTAGCCATCCATGAGGCTACTCACCCCGCCCTAACCCTTGCCTGTATGTGCGGTTTCTGGCTGATTTTTCCGTTAACTACACTAAATGGCCTTCGTTCGCCTCCCGGCTCCGGGTGCGCCCCCTAGGTCCGTGGGGTTATCCCCCAGAAATGCATTAGGTGTCTTCGCCACACCGTTAGCCATCCATGAGGCTAGCCACAATGCCCTAACCCCGCCTGTACATGCGGCTTCTGGCCGATTTTTCCTTTAACTACACTAAACGGCCTTCGTTCGTCTCCCGGCTCCGGGCGCGCCCCTAGGACCATGGGGTTATCTCCCGGAAATGCATCAGGCATCTTCGACACACCGTTAGCCATCCACAAGGCCAGCCACCCCGTCCTAACCCTGCCTGTACGTTTGGTTTTCGGCCGATTTTTCCGTTAACTACACTAAACGGCCTTCGTTCGCCTCCTAGCTCCGGGCCCGTCCCCTAGGACCATGGGATTATCTCCTGGAATTGCATCGGGTGTCTTCGGCACCCCATTACCCATCCACGAGGCTAGTCACCCTGCGCTAACCCTCACCCGTATGTGCGGTTTCTGGCCGATTTTTCCGTTAACTACACCAAATTGCCTTCGTTCACATCCCGGCTCCAGGCGCGCCCCCTAGGACCACGGGGTTATCTCCCAGAAATGCATCGGGCATCTTCGCCACCCCGTTAGCCATCCACGAGGCCAGCCACAATGCCCTAACCCCACACATGCGTGCGGTTTCCGGCCGATTTTTTCTTTAACTACACTAAACGACCTTCGTTAAGCCTTACGGCTCGGGCGCGCCCCTAGGACCGTGGGATTATCTCTTGGAAACGCATCGGGCGTATTTGCCACCCCGTTAGCCATCCACGAGGCTAGCCACAATGCCCTAACCCCACCTATACGTGTAGTTTCTAACTAATTTTTCCTTTAACTACACTAAACGGCCTTCGTTTGCCTCCCGGCTCTGGGCACCCCCTAGGACCGCAGGGTTATCTCCAGGAAATGCATCGGGCATCTTCGCCACCCCATTAGCCATCCACGAGGCCAGCCACCCCACCCTAACCCTGCCTGTACGTGCGGTTTCCGATCGATTTTTTCGTTAACTACACTAAACGGCGTTCGTTCGCCTCCCAGCTCCGGGCGTGCCCCTAGGACCACGGGGTTATCTCCTAGAAATGCATCTTGCATCTTCGGCACCCCATTGCCATCCACGAGGCTAGTCACCCCACCCTGACCCTCGCCCGTACATGCGGTCTCTGGCCGATTTTTCCTTTAACAACACTAAATGGCCTGTGTTCGCCTCCCGGCTCTAGGCGCGCCTCTAGAACCATGGGGTTATCTCCCAAAAATGCATCAGGCATCTTCGCCACACTGTTAGCCATCTACGAGGCCAGCCACAATGCCCTAACCCTGCCTGTACGTGCGGTTTCTGGTCGATTTTTCCTTTAACAACACTAAACGGCCTTCGTTCGACTCCCGGCTCCGGGCGCCCCCTAAGACCGCAGGGTTATCTCTAGGAAATGCATCAAGCATCTTTGCCACCCTGTTAGCCATCCATGAGGCCAGCCACTCCGTCCTAACCCTGCCCGTACGTGCAGTTTCCGGTCGATTTTTTCGTTAACTACACTAAACGGACTTCATTCGCGTCCTTGCCCTAGGCACGCCCCCTAGGACCACGGGTTATCTCTTGGAAACGCATCGGGCGTCTTTGGCGCCCTGTTAGCCATCCATGAGGCTAGTCACCCCGCCCTAACCCTTGCCCGTATGTGCGGTTTCTGGCTGATTTTTTCGTTAACTACACTAAATGGCCTTCGTTCGCCTCCCGGCTCCGGGCGCGCCCCCTAGGACCGTGGGGTTATCCCCCAGAAATGCATTAGGTGTCTTCGCCACACCGTTAGCCATCCATGAGGCTAGCCACAATGCCCTAACCCCGCCTGTACATGCGGCTTCTGGCCGATTTTTCCTTTAACTACACTAAACGGCCTTCGTTCGGCTCCCGGCTCCGGGCGCGCCCCTAGGACCGCGGGGTTATCTCCCGGAAATGCATCAGGCATCTTCGACACACCGTTAGCCATCCATGAGGCCAGCCACAATGCCCTAACCCCACCTGTACGTGCGGTTTCCGGCCGATTTCTCCTTTAACTACACTAAACGGCCTTGGTTCGCGTCCCGGCTCCGGGCACGCCCCTAGGACCGTGGGGTTATCTCCTCCAAATGCATCTGGCATGTTCGCCAACCCGTTAGCCATCCATGAGGCCAGCCACAATGCCCTAACCCCACCCATACGTGTGGTTTCTGGCTAATTTTTCCTTTAACTACACTAAACAGCCTTCGTTCGCCTCCCGGCTCAGGGCGCCCCAAGGACCGCAGGTTTATCTCTGGGAAATGCATCGGGTGTCTTCACCACCCCGTTAGCCATCCACGAGGCCAGCCACCCCGTCCTAACCCTGCCCGTACGTGCGGTTTCCGGTCAATTTTTTTGTTAACTACACTAAACGGCCTTCGTTCGCCTCCCAGCTCCGTGCGTGCCCCCTAGGACCGTGGGGTTATCTCCTGGAAATGCATCGGGCATCTTTGGCACCCCATTAGCCATCCACGAGGCTAGTCACCCCGCCCTAACCCTCGCCCGTACGTGCGATTTCTGGCCGATTTTTCCTTTAACTACACTAAATGGCCTTCCTTCGCCTCCTGACTCAGAGCGCCCCTAAGGAACGCAGGTTTATCTTCGAGAAATGCATCGGGTGTCTTCACGACCCCGCCCTAACCCTTGCCCGTATGTGCGGTTTCTGGCTGATTTTTCTGTTAACTACACTAAATGGCCATCGTTCGCCTCCCGGCTCCGGGCGCGCCCCCTAGGACCGTGGGGTTATCTCCCAGAAATGCATTAGGTGTCTTTGCCACACTGTTAGCCATCCACGAGGCAAGCCACAATGCCCTAACCCTGCCTGTACGTGTGGTTTCTGGCCGATTTTTCCTTTAACTACACTAAACAGCCTTCGTTCGCCTCCCAGCTATGGGCACCCCCTAGGACCGCAGGGTTATCTCCGGGAAATGCATCGGGCATCTTCGCCACCACATTAGCCATCCACGACGCCGGCCACCCCACCCTAACCCTGCCCGTACGTGCGGTTTCCGATCGATTTTTTTGTTAACTACACTAAACGGCGTTCGTTCGCCTCCCAGCTCCAGGCGCGCCCCTAGGACCACGGGGTTATCTCCTAGAAATGCATCGGGCGTCTTCGGCACCCCATTGCCATCCACGAGGCTAGTCACCCCACCCTGACCCTCGCCCGTATGTGCGGTTTCTAGCCGATTTTTCCGTTAACAACATTAAATGGCCTGTGTTCGCCTCCCGGCTCTAGGCGCGCCTCTAGGACCACGGGGTTATCTCCCAAAAATGCATCAGGCATCTTCGCCACACCGTTAGCCATCCACGAGGCTAGCCACAACGCCCTAACCCCACCCATACGCCTCACACACAGCAAGCCGGAAAGCGTGGCTTCAATCGGGTGACCGGGCGGTTTGAAGATCCAGAAGCGTGCCAGCCAATTTGACCTGAAACTGACAAGGGATAAAAAGGTTGTTAAATACAAAATCGGAACATGCCGGGTGAGACCAGACAGTTTCGTATATACAGCCCTGAAGCCACTTATGACGACATACAGCTATAGAAGTTGTCTGCCAATCATGTTCATACATCGTTCGGCTAATATAAAGACAAAACACGTAAAGCGTTGATTGTCGAATACGTATGCATGATAAGACATGTTTGAGCAAGTAAAAGTTGATCATCAGTTGAAACGTAACCAAGCTCGACAAACCAGCCGACTTGGGGTCCATGAAGAAGGAACAAACAAGCTATCACGAGCAAACCAATCAAGAACTCGTATCTGCCGCACGACACCTAATCCTATCAAGGTTTAAACACTTCTAACGTGCAAGAACCCGCAAGACGTAACAACCTAGATTGATTTAACTTGGCTATATAAGCATGTGATCTATTTATCATGATGGTATAAGAATAAGAACGTTAGAGAGCAGACAGATCTATAAAAGTAAGAAGCCAGAACTAACCAATCTAGATTGGGCAAAAGAGTGTTACAAATATATAAAACGTTAAAGACATGCAACACGTGATAACTTAATGAATCTACTAGATCTTGCCAAGTCTAATAGAGCCAATAACTATCTTGCTTCGCTAAGCTATCAAGCAAACGCCTGCCGCACAGCTATCCGGTCGAGATAAGCGAAGCATAAGCAAAGACCTCTTGATTGTCAAGCAAACGCCTGCCGCATGGCCATCCAGTCGAGACAAACAAGACTACTTGCATCAACGTCTAAATCCACCGCATGATACTAGACATGATAATATGGTTGTCGGAACTTACGGAGGTCGACGGATCGATGGCTCCTCTTGAAGAACTCGACGACACGACAAAGGACTCAAAAACTTGGAATGGGGCCGATTGTGTTGATTTGGTTGTGAACTCCTTTTACAATGGTCGAGGGCTTATATTTATACCCTAGACAGAACATGAGTTCTAAAGGATTACGATTACATACTAAGGAAAATATGACGGTCTTAGCTCTAATCCTTTTCGGAGTCCTCGATTATCACGATTCTTTCCTTCTAACCGGCTTTTACTTGCCACCTTTTGCTTCCCGAATGAAGCCACCGCCTTCAAAGATAGCCGACCGCACGAACACTTGCCGAATCACCCAGAGTCAGCTGACCGCATGGATACTTGTCGAATTGCCAGGAATAGCTACCCGTATGGATGCTTGCCGAACGCTTCTGAATATTTGCCTCTCACGAGCCTACCATGTACTGGCCTACCTGTCATCCTCTCGGCCTTCACCAAAATCCAATGTTAACACATGCCCCTTAATTTTGGGATAAAAGTGATTTTATTCCAAAATTGACCACAAACTCTCTTTCTCGTTTAGGTCAACACTGTTCAAACTCGCATCCGCCGCTCAAAATCCGAATCTTCTGATCTAGATTCAAACTCACCTTGAATCTTCAATGGCGACCCAGGATGGAGTTTCAGAGGTAATTCTCATTTTCCCTCATGCGTTCGGCAACTTCTCAATCGATCTTTTGCTTCTTTTTGACTCACTTTTCTTCCTGTTTCATCGTTCTTTGAAGGAATACAAGGATGAGATCTTGATTCCCTATGCAGCGAACTCCAATTCTTACTTCCTTGGTCCGATGGGAGATCCTAATCCGATTGAGTTTGTTGAGAAGGAAACTTTGAGGATCCCTTTCAAATCCGGAGTTACCCCGCCGAATCAGTGGCCAAACACCTTCAAAACTTGGCCGTTCCCCCCAATTGCTGGATGGCGAAATTGGTACCGGAGGATTTTGGACAAGAGCAGCGGTCACTGGGAATCTCAAGATATTCAACCTTTGCTTGGAGTTATCCTTGTCAGAGACACCTAGGAATGATTCCCTTTTGATAGCAGCTAGTCACTTCTGGTCTGATGCTGCTAACGCCTTCATCTTTGGCCATGGTCCGATATCTTTTACTTTGGCAAATATTTTCACGATGACCGGCCTCAATGTGACAGCACCAGTATACCCCTCCAAGTACAAAAGCAACAGCAGCCAAAAGGCAGTCAAGTCAGGAGGTGGATGGGCCAAGTATATCCAAACTTATATGTCATCTGGTGCTGTATCTGACAAGGAGTATAAGGCCTTTATGAACATGTGGCTATACAGATTCATCTTCTGTGGCAAATCTAATGAACCAACTCTGAATCATATGGTGATGGCCGAAGAATTAGCTTCAGGTACTCTAATACCTCTAGGCAAGTATGTCTTAGGGGCTGCCTATCATATAATGCATCAGATCACTGTCCAGATGCGCCATCATGGAGAAATTCATTGTGTAAATGGCCCCTAGTGGTTGGTTCAGATGTGGCTGCAGCTGTACATGCATCAAATAGTCTCTATAGATCTCCATAACTTGGGTTTCCCTTCAGTCAACTATGCTGAAGATGGCACAGTGAAAGAGAAAGCCTGTCAGACATATGGAGAAGCAGCATCTTCCATCATCATTGATATAGACATTGGGCATCTCTTCAAGCTGTTCTTCAAGGGATTTGATAATGTGATCTGGCTCCCTTACAGAGAAAATGAAGATTTGACTCTCTCCTGCAAGTTTAGCTATGAAACTGGCTGCTCAGACCAAGTGTCTATAGAAATTTTCAACTCTTTCATCAAGCCTTGCACTTTGCCAGCAGAATTTCATCATGGGAGGTTGCTGCACCCTACCTATGAATTCTACAACCCAAACATGGCAGCCATACAATTAGGATGTGGCCAGTTGCCTCCATGGCTATTTTTCTCCAAAACTATAAGGCCCAGAGAGAAAATAGAAGATGACATAGAGGCCAAGAAAGTCTTTGAGCTTGGATGGGAGTTGCCAGCATATGAGCCTTCCTCACTTGGACTGATAGATGTTGCTCACCCCCTGTTTGTTTCCTCGTGGCAAGAGTGGCGTGCTCACATCTTCAACATACCAGTGTATCCTCTATGCCAAGACTTGCAGCCCCAGTTTGCCTTTGACAGTGAGGTAACTCTCTTGTACCCATAATTCTCCTGCTTTCGGATGTATTCTCCATTTTAATATTTAATCACTTATAGGATGTTGAGCCTGTCCCTCCTTCCAAAGAGGCCCAATATTATCAAGCTGAACCTAATCCTGCCTTGGGATATAATGCTCCATCTTTGGTAGCTTTTATGAAGATCCCTGCAGCCTTGGGTACAGCACCTTCAAGAGGAGAGAACAAAAGGAAGGCTACCGCTAAATCAAGTAAAGATGTTACTGTGACCAGGAAAACAAGATCCAAGAAAGCCAAGCAGTCTCCTAAGGTATAATTTCAATTAACCCTTATGTTGGCAATAATTTTATGCCTATTCCTTCTGTTTGCTGCCATAGGTTAAACTTTCAAGATCAGCCAATGCTTCAACAACTATTGAGATCTCTCCTCAGGCCTCTGCTGAAGATACAGAAATCCATGAAACCATTGGCCATATTGGTACTGTTCTCTTAGTTGATCACTTCTTTTTCTTGTGCTAGATCCACTCAGTAGCACTCACATCCTGCTACTTTGTACTCTTAGAAACAGATCAACTCTTGGACAAGATGGCAGAAGAACCTTCCCCTCATCATGCTTCAAGCTCATCATCTTTGGGCATCCAGTTAAGTCCTCAACCAAGCTAGGGCAGAATTCAAACTGAGGAAGACTTTGTTCAAAAGGTAATGTCTTGCTTCATTAATTTCTCCAGCAAACTTGATTAGTCGGCTAACAATTTCCTCCTTTTTAAGGATGATATCAAGCCGACTGCCAGCTACTCTTTCACAGTTGAAGAGTATATCAATGAGAGAGGTGAAGAGGCTACATCACAGCAGAGATTATCATCAGAGAATCAAGTTCGACTAAAGGAAATAGCTCTCTTATTGACCAAGGATATAAATATCCTAGTCCAAGATGCAGACCAGATAAGGGACCTTGTTGAACTCATTGACCAAGAAATCCCTCCTACTCTCAGGGTTCCCCTAGAATCTACAACTCATCTTGATGACCATTTTGCTATGGTCAGGAGAGCCAACAAGAATATAGCCTCCAGAGCTACTCTACAGAATGACAATCTGATGAAGAAACAATAAGCCAAAGAGTTGCATTCTCAGATTTAGGCTGCTAAACAATCCTTGGCAACTCTGGAGCCTGAACTGGAAGCTATGGAGGAGGAAAAGGCTAGGCTAGAAGCTCAATTGACTCAATTGAATGCAAAAATCCAGTCTCATAAAGATAAAATCGCCAACCTGCTGAACTCAATAGATGCAGCCAAAACAAAGATAGCATCTGTCATCAAAGAAAACCAGCATATTAAAACAAAGCTCACTAAGATTCAAGGCTCTGAAGATGATGACAAGAAGGTGCTAGATGATGTTAGCCGAATTAGGACTGAAGCCATAGGCGCAATTAAACTGTTCCTGGGCGAGTAAAGTATTGGCTTGTAATACATTTAAATGTAGCATACTGTATTTCTAAACAATTGCATCCTTTTCATTCTTCGGCTTTCACAATTATGCCTGATTAAAAATATAGCCGATTGCCTTTGACTTCCCGATTAGGAGAATAGCCGATTCCCTTCGAAACGATGATTTTTGATTTAGCTGAATCTAGCCCAGTCTGGTTGGAATACTCCGAGATATACGCCATGATTCTCCACTTCAGCTTATAAATAAGACCTTCCTCCAGCCTTCATTGTCATCTCCAGCCAAGCACTCTCATCGCCGTCTCTTCATCTCTTTGCCCAAACCAATCCAGAAAGAAATCCAGTTCCCAGGGTATCAATGGCGAACAGTGACGACCGTGGTAAGCGCCCTGCCGAAGGAGAGGTAGAAGGAAGCCGAGCACCGCGCCGTCAACGCCATGGGTGAGAATCGATCGGTTGCCCCCTTGCGGTTTATACTTCCAGTTCATCTTCCTCGATTTTGATTCCTTTTATCTACTTAGGGTGAGGGTCATCACCGGCCAGTATCACCTGCTCCCTCCGATGACGGTGACCCAACCGGGCACTTCTGACCACCCTGTTCATATCTCTAGTTCCTCCAGTTCGTTGAGCTCCTCCGAGTTCGACAACCCATACAACCCCAACCCTTGGGGTCCGGCAGAGTCAGAAGGAGAAGATCCCCTGTACGTCCATGAGGAGGCGCTCACCTTCCGCAAGGAGAGGGATGAGGCCCGGAGGGAACTCGGTGACGTCTCCAAGCAGCTCGGCATTGAGCAAGCCGAGTGGGAGGACCAGCGCAAGCAGTTCTACGATGCCATCACCGGTTCGACATCTGTGCATAGACTTCTTCTCTTGATCCTCCTGCTTCCTGACTCATCTCTATTTTGCCTAGCACTCTCCGTAGAGAATGGGCGTTTGAAGGTGGCGGCGAACAGGGTTGCCGACAAGGTGAATGCCCAGGGGGAAACTGCCGAGGCATGCCTTGATGCTGTGGACGGCCGTATTGATCATGCCGTCATCCAAGGTGTGCACCTTGGTGTTTCTCTCGGGCTGGCGGCGATGTCTTCCCACACTGGCGAGGACTACTCCTTCCAGCCAGTTGGCTTCTCCGGCGGGCCCCCGAAGATATCGAGAACATCAATGAGCAGTTGGAGCTCTACGAGGACCATGTTGCTGCCATCGCCCAATCCACAGATGCTCAATCTATCCTGAACAAATTGTTTGAGGAGTAGCTTGTAATTAGGGATTTGGATTGATTGTAAATAAATCACCTTCTGAAATGCGCTTGTTTATGACCTCTATCTTGAATGTTGATTGGATATCTTTAGCATTCTCTGAACAATGCAACTCCAAAAGATGTTTCCCGAACGCATGATGTCACTTTAGTCGATTAGATCTTAGTCTTGCGTTGCAACCGATTTGACATATTGCTCAGTATTTTCATTCAAGGCTTCACCTTTCTCTTCTCCCGATAAACCAACCGGATAGAATCTTTGAAGTCATTTCTCTCGGTAGTCCATTCGGTTATCGTCGACATTTTTTGCACTAAAGGCGTCTGAACTGTATCGGCTATTTTAGTTTCATAATTTTTTGAACTAAAGGCGATCTTCCTTCACTGGCTATTCATATTTGATTTCTAACTTCCTTTCACGAACCAATTTCAACACTGGGATAATATTTCTTAAGAAATCTTCTGTTGATAGCTCTGGCAAATTCCTCTCCGAATAAAGTTTTTAATACATATGTATTGCCAGGCACGCATCTCACTACTCGAAAAAGGTCCTCCCTAATTTGGAGACCATTTGCCGAATGCTCTATCTTTCGTCCCAATCGGCAATATAGTTTTTCAAACCGGATCACCTTCTACAAATTACTTCACCCTAATTTTCTTGTTATAATACTTAGCAACACGCATCTTGTTTTCTCAATATTTTCCAGCTTGAGGCGAATTAAATGCAAATCTTCCAATTCATCCATCATCGGACTTTTATAGTCTTCTTTTTCCAAATCCTTTTGCAATATAACTCATCTTGAACCTGACTGTAACTCCCAGGGTACAACAGCATGATGCCTATAAATCAACTCATAGGGAGATGTTTGAGTAGACCCATGACAAGCCATTCGGTAAGCCCACAAGGCTTCATTAAGAACCAAATGCCATCTTCTTGGTTTCTCATCAACCTTTTTTACGGATGATCTTAATCATAATCTTATTCGATGCTTCAGCTTGGCCATTGGCTTGTGCATAATAAGGAGAAGAATTATACAACTTAATTCCCATGTCTTGGCAAAATCACAAAACTCCAGGAAGTGAATTGAGTTCCCGATCAGTCGTTATAGTTTGAGGGATCCCAAACCTATGAATTATATGCTCCTTAACAAAACTAATCATGTTTTTCGACATAACTTTCTTCAAAGGGATAGCTTCAACCCACTTGGTAAAATAATCCATGGCTAAGAGTACAAACTTGTGTCCTTTGCTAGAAGGAGGATTAATTTGACCAATCAAATCTATGCCCCATCCTCTAAATGGCCAAGGTTTGATTATCAGGTTCATAGTGGATGCTGGGGCCTTTTGAATATTGCTAAACTTTTGACAATCTTGGCATCCCTTATAATATTCAAAACAATCCTCTAGCATGGTTGGCCAAAAATAACCAGTTCTTCTAATTATCCACTTCATTCGGTAAGCCGATTGATGTGCACCACACAATCCTTCATGCACTTCATACATCATCTTTCTGGCCTTTTCTTGATTCAAACATTTAAGCAATACTCCATCTATAGATTTGTAATATAATTGATCATCAAGAAGCATGAACTTGAGGGCTTTGTACCTGAGCTTTCGGGAAAATTTCTATGATGGATTTCCTAGATAATCGGCAATCTCGTACCTCCAATCACCAACCACTTGATCAGCATTGGAAACATTCTTATCTATAGATCGAGTTCCCTAATCAATAAGAGGCTGAGGGATCCCAAACCATGAATTGGTATGTCTCTTAATAAAATTGATCATATTTTCTCGATCTAACTTTCTAAAAAGGGATAGCTTCAACCCACTTGCAAAATAACTGTGGCTAAGAGTACAAACTTGTGTCCTTCAAGAAGGAGGATTAATCCACCAATCAAATCTATGCCCCATCCTCAATTTGCCAAGGTTTGATTATCGGGTTCATAGCGACGTCAGCCTTTTGAATATTTAACTTTGACAATCTGCATCCCTATAATATTCAAAAACAAATTCTGCATACAATAAAAAACTGTTCTAATTATCCACTTCATTCAGTTTATCAAGACAAAAGCACCACAACCTCAAGCACTCGTACATCATTCTCCGCCTTCTTGATCCAAACATTTGCCAATACCCATCTATAGATTTGTAATATAGTTGGATCATCAAGAAGACCTAATCCTGAGGGCTGTACCGAGCCTGTGAACCTTCTGATGGATCACTTTCTTAAATAATCGGGCAATCAAAATCTAACTCAACCACTTGATCAAAGATCGAAAAAATTTTAATATCTATGGCAAGTTATGGATTTTCACGATATCCTAAGCAGCTTGAGCTAACTTATTTGCCTCTTCATTGTGCCCCTAGGGATATGCGATGGGTTACTACTTGGAAAACTTTTCAAAAGTTCCCCTGCACTTCTCTTCATAATATTCCCTTAATACGCCATTCTTGCACTCAGACTCGCTAACTGCTATCAACAACCTTAATCCCCAAAGATTTTGACTAAATTTTACCTCTATGTCGAAGCCCTAAGTAATGCTTCATACTCCGCTTGATTATTATTAGTAACATAAATTCAATGGGAATAGCATATTCAAAGGTTACTTCCTTGTGAAGAAATCCAAGAAAATACCAGCACCACCACCTTTGCTGTGATGAACCAATAAGAATAAAGCCCAGTACAAAGCGCTTATCATCTCATTAATAGAAAGATGACTATAAGCGGGTAATAAAATCAAGAATAATTTGACCTTTTACCGCTTTTAATATCTATATTTCTTAAATCAAACTCGAGCAAAGCTAAAATCCATTTGGCTAACTTCCATTCAAAATTGGCATTGATAACATATGCTTTATTAGCATCAAACTAGAACTACCACGCATTCTGCAAAAAGATTTAAATAAGCAGTGGGGTACATGAATAATACACCCACAAAGTTTCCGAGTCAATTCCTTGTCGATCTGCCAAGATAAGCTACTCTCTTCTCTTCCTTCAAACTCTTGCAGCAACATCCTATTGTTAGGTTACCCACGCCCACAACTTAAAGGGCTTGTTAAGTTGTGGAGGTACCAAAGACGTGTGTCATCATCTCTTTGATTTCATCAAAGCCTTTTGTTGTATGTCGTCAATTCTATATAAATTCCCCGAATCTTTCTTGAGTTTCATGGAGAAAAAGGCAAGACTCTTTCTCGATAAATTTTCGATATAAATCTTCTTCACAAAAATTAATCTTGCCAAGTGATTGTAATTCAACATTAGCTGCTGACAATCTATCGCTTCCATGCTCTGGGTCTTTCTTGAACTAGAAACCTAAAAGCTCACCAAATGACTCCTAGTGCTATCAATTTGTTTGGATCCATTTTCAAACCATGCTTAGAAAATTCCTTTCTTAAATCGACTAAATGTCCTTCATGGTTCCTAGACTTGACCACCACGCCATCGGCGAGATCTCTACAATCTTGCCGATCAACTGAAAATATATAATTCATAGTTTCCTCTGAGTGTTGCACCTAAGATTCTTAACCCAAAGTCACAAGGGACTATCCATTCAAACAAACCAACATGACCAAAATACTTTTGAGATATTTCTATTGCCAAGGAAAATTTGCTATAACCAGATCCATAAAGCTAATGACCCTACATCCTCGCTGGCCACCATTAGAATCTAAGAACCCGTATCCGCCCATTGAGTAGAGTCATCCCCTCAACATTGCACTTCATCTTCATTCTTTTTACAATCGAACTATTTGAACCAATTTACATACCTGCATGGCCAATGAAGTTGCTCTAATACCCTTTCAATCTCTTCACATCTACCAATACCTCCTCTCTTTATAAATTTTCTGTGGAGGTTTGTAGGACGAGTATCCGGCTTAATTGCAATAGTTCAACAATAGAGCGATCCAATCCGTATCTCCTATGTGTAATCCCAAGTAAAGAACAATCTTTGGGAACTCTTTAGAAGATTTATCAATTGTAATCTATTTAGATCTCATTAATGTACATCAGCCTTGACTTAGTCATCACCAACGTTTATCTTCCAACTTGGTTGAAGAAACCACTCACGCCCCAGCCTTCCTTTGCTGCCACTGGGATTACCCATTAAAATTACCGTGGTGGAGTCAATCGCTTGATCGGTCGCGATCCTTGTTAAAGACTTTACGTGACCTTCTCCCACACTTCACCTGAGAAACAATCAATGCCATCATATTCCCAACAAGCGTGCTCCATGCAACAATACTTACTAATCATCAACGGAACAACTTCCTTCAATATCACTCCAACCCAATCGGTCAATTTGGGTATGGTCAAGGAATGCAACAATTGAATCCATTTGTAGCTGCATCAGAGTGCCCCCTTTCCATCAATGACATTATTAAAGAATGTAGTAATCAAAGCTTTTTAATCTCCACCATCAACTCAACATGCACGGCTCCATGTGTCAAGGATTACCAGCCGGGCCTCCGAGAACCATGTCGGTTTTAATAAGTCTTCACTTGTCTCCAAGCTTCTTGAAGGTAGTAGGCGGCATGATATTGATAGCAGCCCTCCATCAAATAACAAACGCTTAGTCGAGGCTGACGTATCCTTTCTTTATAAAGTGGCTTCAAATGATGATACATTTGGCCAGTTTGTCAAAGACCGCCTTCGCAGTCAATATAAGCCGGGCCATCAAATCTTGAAACTTACTTCATCAAAATCTGAGTATACTTCTTCTTGGAGGTCCCGGCTTTAGGGAGCTATGAATTTCGATGGGAGAAGGCCATGCATGCATCACCAAGACCTTTTAGGGCGCCATGTCCAAGCTGGTCACCGTTTGTTTTAGCTCTTCTGCCTCAGCTAACTCTTGTCACCCGAGGGCACCACTATCCTTTCTCGCCATAATGATTCATGGGGACCTCTCTTCTTCCAGTAATAGTCCCTTTATAATGAGCCCAACGTTGGATCTCGCAAACCTCTTCCCTTTGGCCGACATTCTCAAAAACTTTCTATTTTTAAGCAATCGATCGTCAGAAACCTGCCCAAGTCTTCATGGACCTGGGACGCGTTGACTCGACCCTATACACCTGTAAAATATCATCAATCGCATTCGTGGCAATTGTTTCTATGGTAAACTCGCCTCATTCCAACAATGTTTAAAGAATGAACAACTCTGAGACCGTCTCTCTCATGTGTTCTCTTGCTCTCTCATCTCTTCAGATCTCCGGCGCTCTTCTATAAACCTTGCTCGTAGGTATTTCTCCTTTTCTTGCTGTCTCTTTGCCATTTGTTCAAGAGGAATACGTGATGTAACCCGAGGTTTAGAAGTTTCACCTTTTCATTTCCATTATTCTTGAACAAAAATTTTGTTTCAGCCTTCACTTGTGATTTGGTCGATCGTATCTACGCATCGCTTCTTCCTTGTTCCTTCCGAGGTTAACACCTTCACTTTGCCTTTACCTTTTAATATTAACAGACCATTCATGGAGAAAGAAATCATATTCTATGAAAAAGGTTGACCATCAACTTTATCTTGCCATTAAACTTCAAATGTCCTTCTCTTGGAATAGCTTTCTCAATCCGCACCAACACTCCCTAACTGATAGAATGAGAGTTGGTGTTGTGGTAGCCACAAGATTTGTCTTTCACCTTCGTGACGCAAAGATAGATGTCCTTCGGTGTTTGATGCGCCTCCTTCTCTTACTTCAATGTATCAAAGAGCTTATCTCGATTTAGATAAGCATCAAAATTATAAGTTTCTTTGTTGCCTCAACCAATGCTACAATTTGAGTAGGCTCTTTTGAACAAAACTAATTCACTAAGTCTGGCTATCATCATCATATTCAGTCGCTCTTCTAGAAAACTTTGATACATTTCACTAGCAACATTGCCCTTTTGAAGCTTAAGTATCTTCAACTTTGGGCTTGATTACTCATAGCCGCCAACCGGGCCGTGAAAGTCGAATTTCAAGGTCAAACTCCATGCTTAGTTTCTTCCTTGAGACCAACATGCTCCATCCCCTCGCAACCGATTATCCGGTAAATTCAGCTGGTCAGCAAAGGTTCTGGTTTCTCCTCGAACCCCGCGAAGATACTCCCGTGTGTTTTACTAGCTCTCTCTGCCTCAAACTATGAGGTCAACCAACTTTTTCTCATTAGTGCCCATGAAGAAGCACGAAATCCCTCTGGGGCTCTTCCCATACCAATGGAATGGGTCAGGCAAGGAGGTAAAACCATGAAAGCTGCCTCGTGAGAGACAAAGGGAAATACCGGGCAAGCTTCATCTGTGAGGCCTCCCAAGCCGCATCAACGCATCGATATGCTCTGGGTAAAAGTGCTAGTATCATCTTGACCAAAAATCCTATTTTCAAATCAAGGCTTAACCCTTGGAGGTGCCACTCTATTGTACCATTCCTGGTCAATAAGGAGACTTGTATGAATAGGACCGATTTCGTTTAGGCCGAATCGATTTCCGAGATCATATCAGCCATCCCATGCATAATAAGAGATCAACGTCCGAATTCAGAGTTCCAGTGTTTGCCTTCCGTAAGGTAATATCCCTCGGCGCACTTTCTTTTATACCTCCTGGTTTGGTAAAGCATCCAAAGTAGTGTAATTAGTAAATTCCTGATATCCATCTCCATACATATTCCCTTTTTGCCTATTTGATGCTAGAGACACTTTGAAAGCTGATTGTGGTAATGTCTCCCGTTGTTCCAAATGTCACCGGCCATAGGTAGGGAGGTCGTTGTTTCTCATTGGGAGCTGGTCCACTTTGCTTTTGAGCCACATGCCCATCATCTCCAATGTACTTCTCCGATACTGCACATCAGTGTTTGTCCGTGATTGACCTGCATTTTTCCTCAGCAAAGTATTTGTCGGGCCGTTGGACCAAAGCAGCAACCATGATCGCATCGAAAAAGGCAAGTTCGCAAGTTGTATGATGATTTGTCAAAGCCCCAAGCCCTGGCGAACCAACTCCGAGCATCTTCCGAAAGCATCTTCCTTCAAATCAAATGATTGATGTGGAAGGAGAACCTTTGCAATGATTGCTTTGGAACACCTTGTTTTATTCTCCTGGAAAAGGACATCAAGCACTTCCTTCCGTTGAAATTCTCACATGCTTGCCGCACCACTCCCCTTGAATTCTCCCAGAACTCATCCAAGTAATAAGTATCCATCCGGTTGTTGATTTCAGCATCTTGAACGCATGGGGTCCCACCTAGGCATGTGTGTGTGTTGATAAAATACAACGCACCGTGCCTCTCAATGCCAGCGTTTCCAAAAGCGTGGCTTCAATCGCAAGGCTCAAGATCCGAAGCGTGCTACCAATTTGACCAAACCGACAAGGGATAAAAGGTTAACAAAAATCTAACATGCCGGGGTGGAGACCGCATAGCCCGTATATATGGCCCCTAAAACCACTTCATTTACCTACATAGCCTATGTATCGTCTCACAATCATGTTCATACAATCGCTCTGTGGCTTAATATAAAGACAAACACGCAGCCGGCTTGATCACGAACACGTATGCATGATAAGACATGTTTGAGCAAGTGAAAGTTGATCATGAGTTGAAACATAACCAAGCTCTGCATAAATGACTTTGGGGTCCGTCCAGTATGAAACTTAACAAGCTATCACAAGCAAAACCAATCAAGAACTCCAATATATCCGAAGCACTAATAATCTAATCCTATCAAGGTTTAAACGCTCTAACGCAAGAACCCAATACACAATAAATACAAACTTAGATTGATCTAATTCAAAGGCAAGTGTAATAGACAAAAAGCGATGGTATAAGAATAAGAATGTTGTAGAGAACGTATAGATCTATAAAAGCAAGAAGTCAAACTAATCAATCTAGATTGGGGCAAAAAAAAAGAGTGTTACAAAATATATAAAACATTAAAGATATGCAACACATGATAACTTAATGAATCTACTAGATCTTGCCAAATCTAATAGATCCGATAACTATCTTCGCTTCGCTAAGCTATCAAGCAAACGCCTGCCGCACTACCATCCAATGGTGAGATAAACGGCGCATAAGCAAAGACCCTTGCGATTGTCAAGCAAACGCCGCCGCATGGCTATCCAAATGAGACAAACAAGACTACTTCTGTATCAACGCTCAAATCCACCTGCATACTATACATGATAACAAGTTGTCGTGAATTTATTGAGGTCGATCGATCGATGGCTCCTCTCGCCAAGAACTCAATGACACGCACAAATTCCTTCCGAAAACTGCACGTAAATACTTGTATTGATGTTTGGTTGTTAACCTCTCTTTACAAATGGTCAGGGCTTATATTATATATCCTAAATGCAACATGAGTCCTAAAGGATTATGATTACACAATACTAAGGAAAATATGACAGTCCTGCCTAATCTTTCTAATCCCTCGATTATCATGATTCTTTCCTAGAACCAAATTTTTGCCACCTTTGCTTCCCGGCTTTCACCGCTCAAAGATAGCCTCCACTCCACGAACACTTCTGCCGAATCGCCTCTGTGGTCAGCCGACCGCAGCATGGATACTTGCCGTAATTGCTGGGGAGCACGTGAAGGGATGCTTGTCAACGCCTGACACCACCAAAATTCAATGTCAACACAAGTCATACAAATAATCAAGATGTATATAGGGGGATGGATGCAGGATATATATGGTGGAACCTAATTTACTCAAATTTTGAATGCTAGCTCCTCCTTTGAAATTTGGAACCAGCTGTAGGTCATGAGAGCTATCTTTTTTTTTTATCAGAGTGCTGCATCTAAGTACACATTGTTTCGTTGTTTGGACATTGTCCATTTTTTTTCTTATCCCCTTTCTTTCTTTCTCTCTTTTTTTTTCAAACATTCTTTTGCATAGCTCATAGCACTCCTTTGACATCGTATTGAGAGAGATAATAACAGAACCTTGGAGCTTTTTATTGGGTGGTATCCTAATGAAAACATTTTTGGTGCTCTCTCCCAAAGTAGGAGGAAACATTTTAAATGGATGTTGGTGGAATGGCATGTTGTTGCGCCTACTCAAAGGTGGAGTAGTGCATATGAAGGTGGATCTTTGATTCAACAGCATGACAGCCTGTATCGCTACAAAGGTTGACAAAAATTAAATGCATGACAAGCAAGATATATGTGGAAGTTTAACCAGCCTATCTCACTGCTAGCACCGAAAATATAAGCTTTGTCATAGGAACTCATCATGTTTTTGCATTTTTCAAAAGAATCTCCTAACTCTTGTGTCTCTCTTAGAACAAGAATTTTCATGTCAAAACAATTGGAGTTTAAAAACTTGGGAAAACTTATGTCTAAAACTCTAGGCACTTCAAAGGTGTTGTAATGTGAGCACCTATCATCATTTCATGTGATCATCTCAAGAGAGCTTTCTTTTATTGACTCTATCTAGCAAACATTTTTACTGTTTTTCTTTTTCAAGACTCATACTATATTAGGACTCTAAAGACTTAAAAAGCGGATCTTCATGTGCCCATATATTTTTGGTATTTTTAAGTTTTCTTATGATACTATGGTGAACCTTCATGTGCTCACATATTTTTGGTATTTTCATTTTTATGACCGACTCGACAATCGTAGGTATACAATTTCTACCTGGTACCTGGGATGCCTTCCCCCAAGCTATTGTTGTCATGGTCGAGCTGAAGCCGAGCAGCCCTCAATAGAGCTCATGCTTGCAAGAGCCGTGAACCTCATCTCATCCAACAAGAAGTTACTTTCTCCACACAAAGTTGATTATCAGGCCGGAAGGTGCGCTTCGGGACATGACAATGATGATTCCTAGGTGCACTAGCTCTAGAGTCATCCCCGCAGTAAACATCTCACAAAACACCAAAACTCATGGAACGGCTAGGATAAATGCTAAGCCTGGATACAACCCATCATGGCCCTCGGCAGCGCGATTCATTGGGTCGCTAATACGAGCGCACGTCCTAGGCCTAACGGTTAAGCGAATTCGGTGGGCCGAAGGCCGACAGCTTAAAAGGCCACACACACGATGGAAGCCCACAGTAGTCGGGAGGCCGCGGCCCTCGAGCGAGGCCACGCCTGTGGCGCGGGGCTCGCACGACCCCCTCGAGAAAACCAGAGGGCTACCGGCCGCGGCCCTGAGGCCTGGCCACAACCCCTCACCTGCCTTCGCAGGAAGCAACCGAGTTTGCGCCACGCAGCCACGACCTCGCGATAGCACGACGGCCAAACCACACTCCCCCACTCCGCCTCAGCCCCGCAGGCGGCGAGCGCTCAGCATCGCATCGGGCCAAGGGACGACGCGAAGCGCCAAAGAAGACTGGGCTAGTGTGTAGGTCGTGGGGGCTTGCCTGCTGACCGCACTATTAACTGTAGGCGGTGGCATGGCTCGACGGCCTAATTCAATTCTCATTGATGCTCTTCGCATACCAATTCGCCATTTCCATCCATTCCCATCATTAACCTAGGAGTTCAAACGCCTAATCAACTGCTCTCCGTCCACTCAGAAGGTATGCGACACTCCGGCACACGACCTCACCGGCGACGTGACTGATCAACGCTGCATCGCAAGGGAAGAAGGACACCCCTCGACCCCGTGGAGCCGCATCCCACCGTTGTCATTTTTTCTCTTTTCTACACCCGCACGCCCATCCTCTCCATGTAAAGGGGTCGCCTCCCTTCATCTATGTTATATATATATAAAAGGGAGGTGAGCCATCTCACAAGAAATGTAATCGATCAAGAGATCACACACACACGCCAATTTATATTGGCAATCACAAGACACCGAGACTTGGGAGCCCCCTCGAACCGGGTTGTGAACCCCCCTACTTATAACCACCGCAGCACATGATCCCTTCGAACTGACGAGGGGCCTCAGTCAACCAAGATACTTCTCGTGTCCTCTTAGCGAACCATCCTGCATAAACGCCGCAACTACCCTCATTAGTCAGGCAAGCTTTCAAGAAACACCAACAAATAGTGTTAGTGATTAGCCGCTTCGCGACCGGGGTTGTTGTGAGAGAGGTCTTCAAAGGTTGGCTGCCTCATGTATACAATTCCAAAGGTGGGAGTTGTTGGTGGTTAGAGCAGAACTGGCAGTTGACTTATCGCCTATTTTCTCAAAAGCCGGGTGCTAAGTTGCCTTCATGATCTTCACTTATAGAGCTTGCTCAAAGAATGAACCCTCACAGCAAGTGTCTTGATGGAGATTGAAAGATATCCTCACTTGTCAGTTTCTTTCTTCAAAAGAGTTTCTCCGGATTTTCAACGTAGTTATCCTGCATATCAAAAACCACCACTCATTTATTACCCCCGCATAAGATATCACAAAGATAGAAAGCAAGGGTAAGCCTCGCATCGAGTAGTCTATGGTTTCCTCTATCTCATTAGTTGGTTAGGTCTATCGCTATTCCTTTACACCTCGGCCATTTGCCTTCCCCAAAGCACGGCACCAAAAAATGCTTATTGACACCTCTTAATGTTACCTCTAGCAATCTGGTACAAAAATGCTTGTAGCATAGCTACTAGAACGCCAAGTTGTCATTTCCAAAGAAGAACATCAAGAGATGTGGTATTAAATCATGCCACCATTTAGAATATAGAAATAGTATCCAGAAGCGCGTATCAACAAATACCATTGTAGCATTCGTGGTAGTACCAAGTTGTCATTTATATTTTCCCAAGGAAAGGCTCCGCTGTGGTTTACGCCAGGTAGCCGGATACATAGAGTGTAATGGATAGGCATAACCATGTCTCGCTAATTAATGCAGTGGGTAAGTCACAAGATAAATGATAAAGATAAGTATAAATCATCAAATGTGATAGAGACTCTAGCTATATCATTGTTTCTAGCGTAATATCAAGAGATTCCTGTTATTCCTAGCTACATGTCAATGCATATTTTGGTTAGTGCAATTATATCTAGTAGTCATAGCTAATGTTAGCATTATATCTACTCATAGTGAACACATGTACTAGGAAGTTTAAGAACATAGCACTCTTTCTTTTCGTATACAAGTCCTGCATCAGGCCTATATAAAATGTGGTTTAGACTACATAGACTAACAAGATTGTCACACCCGTGATCTACCAATCCTTGCTATAGGGTGCATTTCTCCTCCACAGTAAACATCATATAAGCACCATGCTTATTATTAAATGCCGACCACTCACCCAACGATCAATTAGATGAGCGCCATATGAACCTAAGGAATAAGTATAATATCAATCTATCTATACTAAGTATATAACCACAAATGTGTACAAAAAGTTACAATCAATATAACTATGAATATAAGCATATAAGTATTCATCAATCCAATTGTAGCAATCATATATCCATACAATGAAAGAGAACAAAGATGAGGAGTTATACCAAATCCAAGCTCTTTGATGGTAGTCTAATCTAAAGTTTCAGATGCCTCCCCTCATTTAACTAGCTATCTAGGCCCTAAAGAGCCTGATTAGGGTTTCAGTTGATGAATCGACTTCGAATGAGAATGAATGAATGTGCCTCTCCTGAGGGGGGGTCCTGGCCCCGCTTTTATACCCTCGGGCGATGATCGTGAGCCATAGGATCAAACCGACCTTGACGTGCGATCGAGATCTCAACTAAAGGAGTCTTGGGGCAAAGCGGGAAGTTACCCAGGCCACTCACCGGGTCCAGCTGTCTTGCTCGGCCTCGGTGGCTTCCGCTTCGCCAATGGGTGTCTTCCTCGGTCTCTCTTCTAGATCCTTCGCTGCCGTGGCATTCGATTTCCTCGCTCTATGTTTCGACAAGCTCCCTGGTCGTCTTTCCAGCTTACACTCATGAAACAAAGGAAACACCTAAACTCATGGAATCTCTATCGCAAACCCTATATCTACTTTGCAGGATCACAATTGCATTCTTTTTCTAGGCTAGTTGACTAAATTGCACAAGCCACACCATGCTTGAAAGGTCCATTCTATACACTCCATCAATTTGCAAAACCTCAAAACCGATGAGTTCATCACGTGTGCAAAGCTTCTAAATCCAAACTCTTAAAGACATGTGTGGGGAGCCATAGTTGCCTAAAATAATGGGTTTTACATGGTTTCATTCAATCTTTCAAAAGCTCAAATCGCTTGGACAAGTGATGTAAAGCCAAAATTGAATTTAATTTTTATCAAAGGTTGTCATCACATATCAAAAGGGGAGATTGAAAGCCCAGTTTGGTTTTGCAGTTAATTGATGAAATCTAGGACCAAATCTCTACTGCTAAGTGTAGTATTAGAGAAAGGCAGGTCCAAGCTATGGTGGAAGGCTGAGATCAAGGTGATAAGGACCACAAGTGACATGCCACCTTTGAAACAAGATAGACGGAGCCGGAATGTGAGCTAGAGGCAAAGCTTATGCTAGAGCATTTTTATTTCACCGGCCGTAGGCGAGTGAGAAGACGACAACCTGGGTTTAGGATCAATAACCGTATTCATTAAGAGGGAGCGATGTCACGCAATATCGGTTATCTAAGTGCCACTAGGTGGGCAAATGACTTTGCATATGCATTAGAGACCTAGTATGCTAACACACAATCTCTTGCAAAATTCATTTAAAAAATGCTAACACACGAGCACAAGTGGAGAGACACTTCGTGTTGCACATGAGAGGGGGGACGGGGTTTCAAAAACCCTCCCACCACCGAGCCATATGTGACTCAAGGTTTTCCGAAAGAAAAGAGGTCATCCTCAGTTACCGAAATTGCTCGAGCAAGGACCCGATGCGGCCGTGTGGTCCCATGGTTTTTCGTGTGACCTGACAAGCAACAGACAGGATTGTTGTCTCATGGTGGCTCCATCAACTAAGTGTGGGACAAGAAAGAAAAGGCAACTCGCTCCTCACAAAGGCAAAATGGCAAGAAGCCCATATAGTATTGTGCCTCAAAGAACAAAGAATGTAGGGTTGTGGACCCCGATCGCGTATCCATTGAAGATTGCCCTCGACTTCCCTAAAATGATCATGGCATGTAGATGAGAACATTATTACATTTATAAATAAAACCCTATATGTACAATATGATAAATCTACTTGGTGGATTGATTTTGGTATAACCGCTTATGTTGCTAATTATTTATAGGGATTTTGTTCGATTGCCACCATGCAAAGAAGCGAAAAGATTGGGGTGAGAGTCACCAATGGAAATTCGAGTCGATGTTGAAGCTTACAGGATCTTCCTTATAGCTTCCCTCGATGGCTTTACTTTATTGCTGAGATGTTTTATTCGCTCCATTGTATTGTGAAACTTGATTAGTGTTTCATGTTTTACGTGTAAATACGACACATCCTAATCGCCAACTATTATCCAAAATAGAGAATTATCAAGGTCATACCACATATGGTTATTAACCTATTTCCGTATTTGGAGAATATTACTTACGTAAAAATACATGAAGTCAGTAAGTGGAAAAGTGTTAAACTCGGATTTTGGCAGACCAATGACAAAATGTATCTTGAAAAATCTATGAGTATGTAACCAACGCTGCAAATGAGCGTGCGGGGTCGGCTAACTTGAGTTATTCGGGCGAGCCGATGTGCAATTGACTGGTGATCTCTAAGAAGTTATCAAAAGGCCATACCTTGAAGACAAGTATTCCATTCGAAGCGAAAGGTGGCAAGCACGGCCGACGTAAGGAGAAAAGCGATGATCAAGGACTCCGAGGAGAATATAAGAGTCTCGCCATACTTTTGAGTTCTTTAAATATATTGTGTACGCAGAATCTCTTAGGATTCGCGGTTATGTTCCGTGGCATAAATATAGACCTCGACACATTGTAAAGGATAATCACAATCAAATCACATACACGGCGCGCGCTACACGCTTCCGAGTCCCTTTGTCGTGTCGCCGAGCTCCTCCTTCGAGAGGAAGGAGCCACCGTCCGTCAATCGCAGTTCCTGGGAACCTTGCTATCATGTCTAGTATCATGCGGTGGATTTATGTATCTTGATGCAAGTAGTCTTTGTTCGCCTCGATGGATGAGTCAGCGCGCAGCGCCTACTTGATGATCAAGCAGTCTTTGCTTATGCTTTGTCTCATCTCGACTAGATGGGCTGCAAGGCAGCAGCGCCCGCCGGATAGCTTAGCGAGGCAAGAGACGTTATCCATTCTTGGTTGGGATCGTGAGTCGTAAGTGCAGAGCTAGGATCTCGAGCTCATAGGATTAGTTATCTGGCCTATCAGATTTGGCAAGTATCTCAGTAGATTCATTAAGTTATCACGTAAGGCTGCATGACTTCTTAATAAGTAGTTATTTATTGTAACGCCCTTTTGCCCAATCTAGATTTGATCGATGCTATGCTTATTTTGAGAGTAGATCTCAGTTTTGCTCTCTAATGTCATCTTTTACTCTTATGTATTGTCACAGATAAATAGATCGTATGCTTACGTAGCCGAATTCCATCAATGCTACATTGTTGCAAGTGTTCTTGCACAAGTGAATACGCTAGACTTTGACACGATCGATCCGGTACGCGCATGGCAGATGCGGTGCTGCAGATTAGTTTATCGTGATAATTTGTATGTTCCTTCTTCATGACCCCCGAAGTCACTGTGATTGCCGAGTTTGGTTGTTGCTTCAATTAGCGTTAATTTGTTCAAACATGTCTTCATATTAGTATCGCTCTGGCATCAATGCATTACTGCAGCCTCACCCTCATGTTAGCCGAATGAATCGTATGCATGATTGGCGCACAGCTTCTATAGCCGTATGTCGCCGTAAGTGGCTTCAAAGTTTATATAATGCGAATCGTCGTCTCATCCGGCCACGCCCGATTTTGTATTTACCGTGGGTTCCTTGTCCCTTGCCAGTCAAACGACCGCACGCTCCCGACATCTCCAAACTGCGGCGTCCATTTAGATGAAGTCACGCCGGCTTGTCAGGTGCTTGGGCGCAGGTGCGATTTTGTGCCAACACACTTTTTGCACGCCTAGTGGGACCATCTCCGACCAGATGACGCCGACGCCAATAAAGTGTTCGACGGACGGACGGGATGAATTGCCGTAATTCCATTGAGAGCAACAAAGGGAGCAAGCAGCGCAGCAATACAAGCATAAATGCTTAATGTCTTTCTCCAAGAACAACAAGAGCAACAAGGTTTCTGCAAGGGGCCATTGCCGGGCGCGGGTCTTCTTCTCAAGTACATCAAACCGACATCAAGAAGCTCAAAGGCACGATTGGTCCAAAGCTTTCGCATACCCATCAGAACCACAACAACGCCTTCTAAATACTTTCCGAATCAAGCAATACCTTCTGGCCAAGTCGCTGATAAGTATTTGAAGAGGGTGTGGGACCAATTGCGGGACTGCTTGCTTTTCAACATTGACCTAAAGTATCGAGAGAGTAAGCAAACCGGCATGAAGGAACATCGATTAACAAAGATGAAGTAGAGACTCATGAAAGCAACCACACCTCCTACTTATGGCCAAGTTTATCGCTTGTTCACCGAAAGAGGCCCCACCGCATACAAGATATCTCAAAGATCAAACAAAGCTAAGAAGGAACATGGGGATGGATATGCTCACCGACCATATAACGCTTCAGATGCTCTACCGAATCCAGATATGTATGCCAGAATACTCATCCGGATAGGCACGTGAACTCCGGCCATTTAACATTGACACATAATCATGCAAGTAGGATGGCCGTGAGCATGATGCAACATCATTGGCTCCAAAGCCAAAGAATCCTATTCATACAAGTCCGCATACCTGGTATAACAGGTTGCACTACCAAAGAAGGGTGAAGCCACCAACGACTTAACTAAAATTTCGGTCGATGATAAGTACCACAGAGCATATTAGCCGACACCGATGGCTGCCAGAGGCGCCCATGCATCTAAGCTTGGAGGATTCTGTGATTTTCCATCGTCTCACAGCCCGGGGCCTTTCACCCGGTTTACTTACCAAATTGATCTACCGGGTACTTGGGGCGTAACTTGGAATGTAAGTTTCCTGTATGCTTATTTCTTAACCACACGTGGGGTGTTATTGGTAGACCTACCAGCTTAAGGCGAAAGCTAATGAGACACCACAAGAATATCTTCGCAGATTCGTAGGAAACTAAAGAGTCTTTCCGCTGAATTTACTGCACGACGCTTGCCCGGAATAGCAATAGTGGATGCCGCCAATGTCGTGAGAAGTCGTCGCAAGATGGAATTTGATGTGATCTCGGCCAACTTTCCGCCAGATTAGCCGCCATGAGTAATCAGCGCTCGTGGTTTCGTGGCGATAACCGCCATCGAAGGGGTAATATTAAGTAGTGAGATGCACGTAGTTTCCCGAAGAAGCAACGAAAGTACGAGGGATGAAGATGAAATAGTCGCAAATTGAAGTTGACTTGGGATAAAGAGCCTACCTCCAAGTAAGTCGTCAAGTGGTCAAACAACAAAAGGGGACTTACGATTTTGATGTCTCCAACCGATAAGTTTTTGATCTGTTGGGCGGAAGGACGCATCACAATGAGGGACATCCTATGCTACCTTCAAGGAGGTGAAAGATAAGAGATATTGTGGGTTATCATAACACTAATTTACCCATCAATGATCGCCGAGTATTTAGAGTTCAATTCAGAAGCGCACCAGAGGGGCATCCAAATTCTGATGGCAAAAGATGAAGATCGATGGCAAACCTTTCCCCTCGTAACATGATTTCTTTCTCTATCTAATGGTCTCGCAGATGACCCTAAAAGCAAGGGAAAGATGAAAGTGTTGACACGAAAGAGCTAAGAAAAAGTGGCAATCAGAGACCCCAACCGGGCGTATTAATGTCAAGAGTTAAAGAGAAAGTTCGCTCAAAATACTTAACCGAGAAAGGTGTGAAACGCCCGTGCCAAGGGTGACATCACGAATCTTGTTGAATAAATGGCGCAGGGGCAGCAAGAGCAAGAATATTATGAAGAACAAAAGTTCTTAGAAGAACTAAGTGGAGATATGAAGAAGAAATACCACCGAACAAGAAGAACACATGAGGGAACTAGAAATTGGGGTTGTTCATTCTTAAGCATTGTTGAATGGCTTTGAAGCTCGGCTAGAAACACCGCCGTAATGCAAGGATCGCATTATGGCTACAGCTGGTCAACCGAATTACCCATGAAAGACTTGGAGTTCAATTTCCGAGGACGATCATGAGCAAAATTAAAATGGCTTTGATCACGAGGAAGAGATTCATGGATCAGCATTGTTCATCCCGAAGAGTACGATGAGGAACGAAATACTATGGATATAGATGCAAGGCAATGGTGCCCAGGTTGAGGAAAAAGTCGTAAGAGAAGAGTGCAGCTATTGAGAACAAAAAGAGTCGGAGCAAAGGTCAGAGAAGAGTATGAAATGGCGCCCAAAGAAACTGATGAGCAGGGGTCCTTCTGGGTGATGCACATGGCTTTTCTTCCTCCCATCGTAATTCATAGCTCCCATAAATCAAGAAGCACAAGAGGAGATTTACCGATTTTGATGAAAGTGAGTTTCTCAGATCTAATGGTTCTACCATAAATTAACACTATTGCCAACTTTTGATAAGCCGGGCCAAACATCGTCACTCTGAAACCGCTTACGTGAAAGGATGCCAATGGGAAGCTCTCTCGACCAAGATGTTTAAGTTGATGGAGAGCCGTTATCAATATAATGCCATTCCACGTTTAGAAAGCTCTGGATGACGGATGAAGATTTGCTTAAAAACCGACACAGATCCTGGGAGACTTTGTCGGCAATCCTTTCCACACCGAGAGGAGTCGTGGCTGTTGAGAGTTGATGATTGGGTCTAAAACTCCCCGATCACTACGCTCTTCGCCATTGACGGCAAGGCACATACAGTTTGCTTCTTGGGAGAGATCGGATTCATGCTAATTGTCGTATTCCTTCAACCATGCACCAAATCCTTATTCAATGGATGTGGATGACGTGAGATCATACACATGCCGATGATTCGCAAGTGTGGCTGCTCATACCTCATCGAAGTGCGATGGTGTTGATTGTTTCTCCGCAAAAGTGGAAAGAAGGTCCTATTAATGTATTCAACATGATCATCACCATCCAAGGCCTACCGAACAGCAATTTTGATGGGTAAACCCAATTAATGGCAAAGCCAAAGGAAAGTTAGACATTTATGTCTAACAACAAATTAGAAGAGATAAATGTTGGCGGCGATTCAAATCAAGGCCGATGTACATTAGTGCAAATCAATCCGTAATATATGAGAACAATTAGTAAATCTTCTTAAGGAGTTTAAAAGATTGTTTTGCTTGGGATTATACAGAGATGCTCGACTAGATCGTTTCTATTGTTGAACACGATTACCTATTAAGTCGGGTATCGAATCTCTATAAACAACTCCGAGGAAGATCTATAAAAGAAGAGGCAATGTATGTGAAGAAGGAAATTGAAAGGCTATTACAAACTTACGTGTATGCATTGATTTTGAATATAGTTCCTGCTAGCAAGAAGAATAAAGATGAGAGTTTGTATATCACAATGTAGATCTTAACAAGGCCCACCCAATGATGTGGGTATCCGCGCTAATTGCCGATTTGTTAGTAGACGCAGCAGCCTCTAAAAGGTAAGGAAGCTTTTCATTGGGTTTTATGGATGGTAAATGTCGGCTATAATCGATCTTCATGGCAATAAGATATTTTAAAACGGCTTTTTAGATGCCCGGCCACATTGGTTTATTTTAATTTGAATGGATTGTAAGACATTTGATTGAAATATTTGCAACTTATCAAAGAGCCAGAATCATATTTCCCATGAGTTGATCGCAAAATTGTGAGATCTAAGACATTACGATGAGAATAAAATCCAGATCATTTAGAAAGACTTAGTTTATCAAGAAGCAACTTTGGAAATAAATTCATAGAAAACATGGATTGAAGATGAATCCAAAACAAATGTGCTTTCTGAGTGTCACTGGTGAGTTCTTTGGGACCTCTTTATTCATAAAGGAGTGAAGAAAAAGAGCATGGAGGCAGACAAAGTTGTTCCCCAACTAACTCTTCACATTGCACTAGCCCCGCTCTTAAAGAGACTACCTCGTAAGAAAGATTCATTTCCACTTATCAAAGAATCTTGCCCTTTTCCATTGTTAAAGCTCAAGAGGAATCAAGAAATCTGTATGGGGTGACGCGTAAAAGGCTTTGATGAAATTAAAGAATTGCCATGAAGGCACCACCAGCTTTGGACCTCCACAACTTAACAAGCCTTTCAAGTTAGAATATCAATGCATGTCATACCTCTAACGATAGGATCGGCCCTCATGCAAGAGTATGAAGGGCGAATATAGCTTATCTTAGCCGAAAGTCGTTAATCTGGTAGACAAGATATATTCTGGCT
The DNA here is from genome assembly GCA_015844335.1 of Chrysopogon serrulatus. NCBI lineage: Eukaryota > Viridiplantae > Streptophyta > Magnoliopsida > Poales > Poaceae > Chrysopogon > Chrysopogon serrulatus. The sequence continues at coordinate 4,889 of JADLZL010003215.1, read as the reverse complement.
TATGGAAAAAATTGTGCTTATGTGTGTATTACTAGCGTACTAAGCTCTCTAAGATTATTTATTAAAAAGTCGAATGCGTGATTATAAGTCGTTGATGTGATCAAGTTATGTCAATGCCAATTTTAATGGAAGAATTGGCAAATGGATTTTAGTATTATTCGAATTTGATTTAAAATACGAATCGCAAAAAGCAAAGGAAGGGTCAAATTGCTGATTTTATTACGCAACATCATGACCTTAGCACCAAAGATAGCAGCATTGTACCTGACTTTATTTTCGATGGTTCATCCCGCAAAGAAAGGTGTGGGGGCGTCAGATTCCTATTAGTTTCTTCCATTGTGGAATAATCTTTTTGAGTATGTTTATTCACTGAATTTCATGTGACCAATAACAAGGTAGTATGAAGCATTGTTGTAGGGCTTTGTGGCTTTGTAGATAAAAAGCCGTCAAGTGAAATCTTTGGAGACTCGAAATGGGTGATCAACCGGCTGATTGGCCACAATATGAGTGTTCGCTAAGAGAATACTATGAGTAGAATGCTCCGAACTTTTAAAAGCTTTCTGTAGCAATCAACCTTGCATCATATCCCTAGGGGGCACAATGAAGAAGCAAATAGATTGGCACAACCGCCCGATATCGTGAGAATCAAGAAGTCTTCACTATAGGAGAGAATATTCCGTATGTCGTAATGTGGTTGGCGATTGGAGGCATGAAATCATCAAATATCCGGGCGATCCATCAGCACTAAAGCTCGTGTACAGTTTTTCTCCCAAGTTCGGGCCCTCTCAAGCAACGATCACTTGTATTATAGAGTGGTATTGTTTCAAGTGTTTCCAAGGTTTAAGAAGAGGCTGTGTAAAGGTGATGTGTGTTAAGGATTAAAGTATCAATCAATGAAATCTTGAACCGGTTATTTTTGGCCAACTATGCCGGAAAGATTGCTTTGACTATTAAAAGGATGTCATGATTGTCAAAAAATTTGGCAATATTCAAAAGGCTCAAAAGATTCTGTTAGAACCCAATAATCAAACCTGCTATTTGGGAGAGGATGGGATCAGATTATCGTATATAGGTCCTCCTTCTAGCAAAGGACATAAGTTTGTGCTCTTGGCCACTGATTATTTTACCATAATATAGCGAAAGTCAGCAAAATATGACGGGCTTCAAGTAAAGAGCATCACTTTATAGGTTTAAATTCAAACTATAAATCGATCGACTGGATCCCGCCTACTTTCAGTTGTAATTTGGGAATTGTCGCATAATCTTTCTCCTTATTGCGCACAAAGCCAATGGTCACAAGCATCAAATAAAATTATGATTAAGATCATTCAAAGAAGATTGATGAGTAGTTTCTGAAGATGGTATCTGCCTCTAATGAAGCATTGTAAAGCTCATCATTTATTGCATTAACATCATCCTCTTAAGTGAATTGGTTTACCTGGTCCAGCTTCTTATCAAAGGGAATTGCAATCGGGTTCAAGAGTTATGCTGCAAAGCAGATTTGGAAAAGAGGATTATACAAATTTGATGCAGACTAATTGAGATTTGTTATTTTATTCGCCTCCTGCATTGGAAAAATATTGAAGAACAAAATACGTATGTATATAACAACAAGAAAGTTAGAGAGAAGCAATTTGAAGTTGTGACCTGAAAACTATAATCATTGATCGAAAGACAGTATCTAAGTATTCCGAATTGGGAAGGGCCTTTCGGGTAGAAAAATGTACTGCAATGTGTATATTTTTGAAGACTTTGTTTGGGGAAGACCACCCCGTAGCTATCAACTGATCTATATCTTAAGAGATACTACCCCAATGTCGGGGTTAAATGTAATTTGATCCAAACAACCGATGAGATAACATCGCTTTAGGAAAAAAGAAAGTTGGTAATACGATACGATTCAGATTTCTGGCCTAAGATATATAACCGAATGATCTTATGTTGGCTTCAACGCCCCAAGGTTGGTTGGTTTATCTAAGAAGATAAAGATGAAATCTCGAACGATACCGCTCAAAGTGACTCACAAATCGCTTGTGGCGTGAAGACCAAGATCTAATCGAATTAAAGTGATGTCAAATGCATTCGGGAAAATCACCAAGAACTGCTTCGAATCGTAGAGACACCTACATTCATTTGGCAATCAACACAAGATCATAAACAAGACATTACCCCTCGGTTAAGATGATTTCATTATTCGTATCAATCCCCTAGTTACAAACTACTCCTCGGAACAACTTAAGAAATCTGCATTGGGATTACTGTGGATTCGCAAGGGCGTAGATATCCCCGTGAGCCTGGGCCTCGGCGTCCTCCACCTCGAGATGACCTCCCCCGCAGCCAACGGCCCCGAATGTTGAAGGCCGTCCTCATTAGAGGACGCCGCCAGTGGACACCTTGATGACGGTTCATATCACCGGCCATCCATGGCATCCAGGCGTGCTCAGAGTTTTCTCCTCCCGGCATCTACCCAGGCCGCCTGTCGCCGCCGCCTTCAACCGATCATGTTCAAGAGAGTGTGCTGAAAGATGAAAAGTTAATCGCAAGACAAATAAGAGGTGATTGAGAGAAAGTGAACAGTGCGACTGAAGGCTGCAGACCGCCACATCCTCCGACATTTGGCTTGCGCAATGCCGAATCGCTGAGACGCCGCCCCGCCTGGCCCCAAGCCACTTTCCTGCGAACCGAGCGCCTCATGAGTGTAGCTAAAGGGTCCTCGCCCTCCGATTCCGTGCCGACGTGACGGGCCGCCGCTGTGTGAGTTGCCTGGACTCAGAGAGCTCGACGAAAGCTCGAGGAGCCGCGATCAGCAGACCGCTGGTCGGGAGGTGCTCGGCTGAAGTCACCACCATTGGGGGCAGCAGATGGTATTGCCTCCCGTGATGACTCGCGCCTGAGGAAGAGGGAAGAACCGAAGGGTTAGAAGATGAACAGTGAGCAAGAAACATACCTAAGATGGCGTAATGATTTACCCATGGCGCTAAGCCGGGCGCCGCGCCTCTTCAAGCCTCCCTCTCTCGCTTCTCCTCCGCAGGACGCTTCCCATGGTCACCTAAGGCCGACATTGGTGTGTGTGATTTGGAGGTGGGGTTTTCTTCCTAAAGTTTCAAGCGAAAATGAGAAGATGATGATGAATGCTAACCGGCGATGGTGGTGGAAGTTTAAGAGGGCTTTATTTATAAAATAAAATGGAGTTCGTGGCGCATCAATTCTGAGTATACCAAACGGCTGTAGGGTTTTGGGCCACTATACCGGGCCAAACTCGCTAAATCGAAAAATGACGGTCTCAGAGGAATCGGCCAATCCTCCGATTGGAAATCTGCATGATGGCCGGCCTGCCTATTCTGGAAGCTTAAAAACATTCAAGCAGTGTCATCACGACAAGAATGGAAAAGACCAAAAGCACAACAAGGAATACAATGTTCTGTTTAAAATCACAAAGCAGTGTTATGTCGTGGCCGTTTACCTGCTTAAGAACGCTTGATGGCGCCTATGACATCATCTCTAATTGGCCGACTTCTAGCACCTTTCTTATCATCGCCCCTTTACTGATTCCCGGTAAATTGCCTTTGATCTCTCAATAGTTCTCGATGACGATGATATCTTTGTTTTGGCCGCATCTAGAGTTCCCAAGCAAGGTGGCAATTTATCTAGATTCTCGCCATTCAATCGAGCCAATTGAGCTTCCACTAACCCCGGCCTTCCTCCTCCATGGCTACCAGCCCAGTTCCGTAGTTACCAAAGACCTTAGCAGCCTCGATCCAGAGGCTTAACTTGATGTTTTTTCTGGGCCGATTATCATTCACAGCGGCCTCTCAGAGTTGCTGTCTCGCTTGCCTCCCCGACTTGCCAGATCACTGCATAGAGTTGCATTCTGGGAGACCTTGTATATTGAGGGATGTCTTGGTCAATAAGCTCAACCAGCTCTCTTATCCGGTCTCCGCATCTTGAACAAGAGCATTTATATCTTTGGCCAAGAGGGATATCTTAGCTTATCTTCACGATAACTCAATAGAAGTAGCCTCTTTCACCACCATTATCGTACTTCAATGGTGAAAAGAGTTTACTGGCCAAGATCATCCTTAAGAAGGAGTAGAACCATTAGTCGATTGATTAGAAATTCATTTGAGAATTTAAATAAAATGTATTACTCTGTGGCTTCTTCAGTCATTCTCGTCTCCGCTTGATTGAGGGCTTAGCCGATGCCTGCAGAAGATGAACTTGAAGCCCTCGGCGAGGGAAAAGATCTTTCGCATATCCAGATGTCATTCAAAATAAGTAATGAGATGCAAAGTGCGCAGATAAAACTCGCGTAAGAAAGAAAAAAAGAAAATATGTAGAAAACATTATTACCAATATGACCAATAGCCTCATGAGCGCTTCCTCGTGACTAATAGAAGCATGAGGAGGAGATTCTTCCGCCATTTTATCCAAGGAATGACCGCTTCTAAGCACAAGTAGCAAAAATCCCGCTCATTTGGTGCAAAAAAGGGGAACCATCGCTAAGAAGGTAATCACCAGATGGCTGGACTCTTGAATTGCATCTTCCTCTTGCTTCAAATATGACTGTGAGCCTCGAGAAGATTTTTCTGCAATTTCAATGCATTGGCTGATTTTGAAGACCCGACTGTGGGACAAAAGAAAATATATATCATAAGTAAAATAAGTCTCCATCGTCTCGTAACAAACCCACTCAAGAGTATGTCACCTTGGGAGAGCTAGCCTTCTTGATCTTGTTCTTTCTCCGGGCACACATCTCTCGGCTTGATCCGCATTAGCTTTCCTCTGCCTCTCCTCAAGGCCGCACCTGCAGTTACCGGTGTTTTCATGAGGGTTGCCAGAGCGGAGCATTAAAACCTAAGGCGTGGATGGGTCCGCCTTGGTAATATTGG
>JADLZL010003213.1:0-16799 GCA_015844335.1 Chrysopogon serrulatus | reverse complement strand
GCTACGTTGTTTAATACACCCAAGCCAGGGCCGATCTAACAAAACAAGTTAGGAAGAGCTTCTCCAACTAGAGCTTCTCCAACTATCATCTATAACCCCTCTTTTCAAGCTTCCATGGCTACCAATTTGTAGGGAGTGTTTGGGAGGAGCTCCATGCTTCGAATAGTGGATGCAGAGACTCGAGGGCACCTCGTCTTGGTGCTACATCCGCCCATGACCTGCAGAGTCATTTATATTAGTGGGAGCTTCCTTTCATGGGGCTTGGTTGCTCGGCCTAGATTTCTCTGGGCCTAGGTTTGATTTTGTTTTATAAACTTGGTTGTACCAAGGAAACTTTCAGTAGTTAGTTAGCAAACAATAAGATATCATACGTACCTTCCTCAACCAAAGTGAATGTTAGAGGGACCAGCTGGGTTCTCTAGGTAAAAACTATAACCAATACACCCCTCAACAAGAATATGCCAACAACAAGGAAAATAGAATGAGTGTTTGAACATCTCTATTGACTGAAGGAAAGGCCAAAATGCTCTTTCAAGCATAAATGTTTGTTGAACTATTCTAACGCACGAAGAAATTTGCTAGTAATAACTAAAAATAGAACATTAAGTATATGTTTTCTTGGTTCGCCGGTCACAAGAGGCAAGAAGCGCGATGCTGAAGACACGTAGAAACGTACCAATTGCCATGAACTACGTATTACTAATAGATCTAACCTGGACCTTCTAGGCTTCACACACGCGCGCGCGCCCTTAGTTTACGTGACTGCGTCTATGTACCTGTACGACGTACACACGAAACAGAGACACGTCTCTTTCCAGCGTCGTCGTCGCCGCTTCTCTCGGTGGGCATTTTGCAATCGCCAGCACACATGCTTCCAGTTACAGCACACACGCCACGCGCAGTCCGTCGCCGCACCCAGCGAGGACGTCGTCGAGAACTCACAGACGTGCGCTCCCGCAGTCCCCAGCTTTCGAAATCTAGATCAGCCTGCCATTGTTTAACGTTGCTCGCCCGCCTCGCGGTGCTTTGTTTATTTCACAAATTGGATCTGTTCTGGCCAGATCTCCGGACCGGCCGCCCCGAGGAAAACGGATTGGGAAGACGCGTGCGCGCGAAGGAAGCATCCAGCTGGGCTACATGGATGCATCGGAGGCCATTAGCTATTTGACTCCAAACGACGGTACACAAAACTTGTTTTTTTTTAAGGAAAGACGGTACTACAAACAACGAATTTCTATATCTGCCAAGAGCTTAATTAAACAGTTATGGGACGGTGTCACTGTCACCTCCCCATACACACCACCGCCCACGACACTCCCACTCGCACAAGGCTACATACAGCTGAGGAGATCGCGTCTGACTCTGACGCCTCTCGGACTCTCACCCAGATAGCTAATCGGTTCTGGGTTTATTCGGGGTGATCTGAAATCTGAGCCGGCGATCGATCATGTGAACGGAGGTGAACAACGAAGTGCGTTGCCCTGCACCTGCCCGATCGAGGTCCAGCACGAACTGCATGCTGCTGATTCACTCGATCATCAGTGGAGTGGAGGGACGCGCGTCCTCTTTTCGAGCACCGTTTCTAATTTTCTATACTCTGAAAAACCGTTCACGCATAGTAGTACCGAGTAGTTTATTTTGTGCGGAATTCAATGCAATGCCTGGCGTTGCTGTCCACCACGTGTAGTTCGGCGCGCCCTGTGGGCTGCTGCCGGTGCCGGGTGGACGGCGCACCAACACACGCACCCTCCTCGGCGTCGTGGCCGCGGCTTTAAAACAGAGAGAGGCCGTCGCCCCGTCGTCTCCGCTCCGCGCCTTTCTCCAGCCCCTCCCAAGGTACATCGATCGCCGACTGCCGCACCAACACACGCACCCTCCTGCGTCGTCGTGCCTTGGTAATTTGGTCTGCCGCGAATCCCGCGAGCTCTAGCCTCTACGGCGCCAGCGAGCATGGTGGCGTCGTCGTCGGCCGCCGTCCCGTCTCTGGAGACGGAGGCGCCCCAGGCTGCCGTCACGAGGGAGCGCAGGCTCAACCCCGACCTGCAGGACAAGGTTCCCAAGCCATGTAAGCTAAGCAATAGCAACTCCTCCATCTTCAGTTCATCCCTTCACCACCTTTAATCTGGCAGCCTGTACTGTACTCCATCACAATGACATACTACTGCATGAATAGAGATCATCGTCACTGCACTAGCTCATTGTTTCCGTGTCTCTGTCTCCTCTGTCCCCGCAGATCTCGCGAGGGGTATGGTGGCGGTGGACGCGGACCACCCGAACTGGGACCGAGGGCCGCGACCCCCGCGGCATGAGTGTGCTTCAGCAGCACGTCGCCTTCTTCGACCACAACGGCGACGGCATCGTCTACCCCTGGAACACTTTCAAAGGTACGTGAGGTGAGGTGACCACTGACCACCTGACCGGTGCAGAGCAAAATCGTCCTCTCTGCCAGTGGTCGTAAATTAGTACGTAATCGATAGACTTCGACAGGAGAAGATTATTCCATTGATTCCGCGCTGTTCTACTGATCCTTTAATTTCATTTGCCTCCATGGTTTTCAGGAATGCGAGCAATAGGGTGTGGGTTCTTTACATCCCTTGTCGCCTCGTTCATCATCAACCTTGTCATGAGTTATCCCACTCAGCCGGTAACGCCTCTGTCGACCACTTTACATGTTTTCATTTTGGCTGTTCCGCTTCATAATTTCCTTTCCTTAAATCTTATTAATTAACGAACAAGCAGGAGGAGACCATTTTTTGTTTTTTTTAATTTAATTTATCCTTTTTAAATAAAAATTAAAGATTTTTAAGAAGTACTAATCCAACTGTAGATTTTTATTTACCTCTACATGTGTAACTGTAGATTTTTAAGAAGTAATCCAATAATGTGACATGTATGTGCTTGGTGTGACTCCCACTTAAAAAAAAACAATTATATAAGTCTCTTGTTGAGCGCATTTTACTAAGACAGAAATGATCTCTTTGAATGTAGGGATGGTTACCCTCCCTTTTGCTCTCCATCCATATAAAGAACATTCATAAGGCTAAACACGGGAGTGATTCTGAAACATATGACACCGAAGGGAGGTATGTCTTGCTTATTCTCTTCTGACAGGCCACAAATTTAAGGTCTGTCATTGACGACATAAAATTTCTCTTTAAATGTAACTAGTTTTTAATTAACTTGATCTTTGTTCAGGTTTGATCCATCAAAATTCGATGCTATATTTAGCAAGTATGGTCGTACTCATCCAGATGCGTTGACAAAAGACGAGATGAACATGATGCTTAAGGCAAACCGCAATATATATGATTTCCTTGGCTGGTAAGACGACATGCATGAGAAGTACAAGTATTCTTAAATTAACCAAATTTCAGTTTTTATAATGGGTACTTTTTTTTAATAAAACGTTGATGTCTACACTCTGATTATTGGGGAAATTGTACACTCCATCCTTTTTAGGGCCCCTTTGGCAGCTGGAAAAAGCAACGGGAAAAGATAGGAATGGACCGATACAGGATAGGAACGCAACTTCATTCCTATCCTTTCCCTTCCACAGGCGACTGGAACCGTCTTCTTCCGTCTCTCCCTCAGTCCGCCCGGCCCCCTTCTCTCTCCCTCCCCCTCCGTCACGGCCGTCGTCTGCAGGCCTCCGGCGCGGTGGACGCAGCACAGCGGCTCCTCACCCCCCCCTCTCCGTCTCCCTTCGCTCTGGAGCGCTGGGGGGGGGCCTAGCGCCCTTCGGGCGCGACGCTGGTGCGGTGGGCGCGGGGCGGACGCTGGGCGGGCGCAGCGCTCCGGTCGCCCTCCGGCGCTTGACGCGGCCGCTCCAGGCATCGGCAATGGCCGTCCCTCCTGTTTGGTCCTTGCCCTCTTTCTCTCTCTTCGTTGCCTCGGACTCCGTGAAAACATGAGGTTGAAGCCAATGTTTTCGTTCCTTCGATGCTTTGTGAGAGAAGGATTCGAAGGAATGGATTCCTCCATTTGCCCTGTGCCGTTGCCAAAGGAATGCTAACGTCCAGCAATGCGGAGGAATCCATTCCTCCGTTCTCCCGTGTTTCACCTACGAACCAAAGGGGGCCTTAACGTATGACACTGTTGACCTTTTTCATTCGTTTGATTTCGTCTTTTATGTAGACATTGTGCAAACAGGCAAATGCATACTTAAATTACTTTGCGTGACAGATCTAGTAGTAATATTTATTCACTCTACCTATTGAAAAATCGTTGATTAAAGTTTGAACATAAATTCAATTGTACCATATATATTTTAAAAGGGCTGGAGTGTATTTCAGAGTACAATTCTAAACTTTTTAAGCTTTTTCCCTGATCTCTTTTTTTTTTTGCCATTGGTTGTCTATTTAAAATAGATATATATTTGTATTCGCGCTTAAAAGTTTTGTTCCTAAAGTGCCAGATTGAAATATTACATCGTGTATCCGCAGGATCGCTGCTACTGGTGAATGGCATATACTGTACAGCGTGGCAAAGGACAAAGATGGCCTGTTGCAGCGAGAAACTGTTCGGGGCCTGTTCGATGGGAGTCTATTTGAGCGACTGAAAAACAACAAAAAATCCTCCTGATGAATGGGCCAAAGAAGACTGACAGTGGAAAACATTAGCATGTTATAATTAATGTCCTCCGTAATTTCTTAAAAAAAGTATTTTGAGTCGTCTTCAAATAAGAAAATACTATGTTGTGTAGTACATACATTCTTACGGTGCAAATCGTGGTCACTCTCATGTATTCGTGCAGTGTTATTTGCGATTATTCAATAAAGGTCAAGTCCTTCTCATGTTTATACCATGTTAGTAAACTTCTCTTAATTAATATTTTATCTGAAGCTCACGTGTTCTAAATAGGCATAAAAATAAAAAGAAATCTGTGAATGGGATTAAGCAAAGAGAGGCATTAAGAGCATCTCTAGTAAGACCTCCCTGCTTAGACCCACATCTTACTAAAAAAAAAACTCACTCCGGTATGACTCTATTGAGGATCCCACAAAAAGGAGACCCCTACTAATTTCTACCTCTACTTTTTTTTTATTTCCCACCATCTTTCTTTTGCTCTCATGCAAATCTCACTGGCTCCCAACTGTCACCTTAGCATATTGTCGGTGCTAGAACTGGCGGTCCTAGCACCAACGAGTGAATTTGTGGTGCGTGTTCCCAACCCCCGGATGGTGTACAAGATGAACACAAGGATTTATACTTGGTTCGGGCAAGAGAAGGCCCTACGCCCAAAGAGGGGGGAGGAGTTCTTGTATTATCTTGCACCGAAGTGCTCGTAGGTAGGGGTGTACAAACAAGGAGAGAAGGACGGGGTCCCAAGTCTCGTCATGATTGAGGAGGATCCCAATATCGGGCTCGAGTGTCTCAACCTCCCCCTCTAGGGGTCTTTGCCTTCCCCTTTATAGTCGCAAGGGGAAGCGTGGCTTTACAAGAGGTGGTCATGCTCGTGGCTGGGTCACGGGCTTCCGTCCCTCCCTCGACGAGGCTCCGGGCGTGGGCGACTGTCCCCGGACTGGGCGAGGCAAAGGCGACGCCGCCTCCTTGCCCCTCGTTGTCCGGAATGATGGACGTCCCTGTTGGAGTTGGTGGAGTGCGTCGGAGGGGGCGCCAGAGCCCTGTAGCTTTGACCCGCATGGAGGCCGAGGCTCGGGAGGCCTCGGGCCCGCCGCCCGTATGGAGAGTGGTTGGAACAGCCGCGGCGGGTCGCCGGCAGCTGGTCGCCCATCCCGGGCTCGAGCTCACGGGGTGGACTGCTTTGGTTGGATCGGAAGGGGTGTCCAGTCCATTCCCGCTGAGGGGTGACGCCGCCGCCGTGGCCTTGGCGTGGTGGATGGCGCCCGGGGTTCCGGTGATGGGACCGGGCGGAGGGGTTAGGCAGCACAGTGCCCCCACTATGGCGGGCGTGGCCTCCATTGTGGAGACCTAGCGTAAGCATGATAGCCGGGCGTGGGCCGTGGCAGGCGATGCCCATCCCTTGTCGAACATGGAGTGCTCGACACGGGCGGTGGTGGATATGCGTCAAGTCGGTGGTACGCCTTTGACTGCAGGCGCGCGTCCCGTCCGAGGCCTGGTTGCCGAGGGGCTCGGGCGGGATGGAAAACTGGCGGCTCGTCCGAGGCCCCACCGCTGGGGCTCGGGCGAGACGGAGAAATGGAGGCTCGTCCGAGGCCCCCGCCGGGGCTTCGGCGAGGCGAAAATCTGTGCTTGTCCGAGCCCCTCGGTGAGGTGGGCTCGGACGGCGTGGGCCGTGCGCCCGCTCGCACCTTGACTTAGATAGTGGAAATGGGAGGCTGGCTGGGCGAAGTTTTGCGTTGTTGGGCTTTCCTTAAAGGGGCCCTTATTTTGGTCCCCCGACAAGTAGCCCCGAGCCTCTCTGAGGAGTGGAAGCACTCGTTCGGGAGGCTGAGGTCGTCTTTCCTTGCTTGCCATCGATACTTTCCGCGGGGTGCTTGTGGCCCCGGGCGGGTGTAGCCCCCGAGGCTTCGGAGGAGTTTGGGGGACTCCTTCGAAGGCTTGCATTTAGCTTGCACGACGTGGCTTTGAGGGTTGTCCCGAGAGCCGTGCTATCCGGTGGGGCGCCGCCTTTCGCACTTGCCGTGTAGTCCCGAGGCCTCGGGCGAGTGAGGGGCACTCGTCCAGAGGGCTTGTGGCGTCTTTTTGGTGGACGGTTAGTTCGTCTTTGCCGAGCCCCCCCGGGCCCGTCGGCTCGTCCGGGGGTTCTACTGGGTTTTTAGGGCGTTTTCCCCAAATTGGTTTGCTCGTTGGGGAAGCCCCCGAGCCCTTGTAGCGACACGAGGGGAACCCAATTGGGACTCGGCCGCCCGGTTTCTTCACGCACCTCGGCTTCCCTTCCTTGAGGGGAGGAGGGTGGACTTTGTCGTGCTATCGCCGACGAGTGTCGAACACGACTAGATCCGGTGAGCTGTTAGCGGGAGAATCCAAGTGAACCGCAGTGCCCCATTCGCTAGGGGTTGGGTGGGCCGGAGGCGCGTTCATAAGAGCACGCCTGCATGCACGAGGTGGGGCTCGGGTCCCGTCCCGCCGGGTCCCGAGGGGCTCGGTGCTCTCCCCACGCGGGATCCCCTTACTCGGCTGCCATCTTTGGCCTTGGATGCTGCAGGACGGCCCCCGCTTGCGGGGCCGAGGCAGTATGTATGAGGCCGTCCGAGCTGCCTCGACTCTGTTGCCCTAGGGTGGGCGTTGAACCCTTTGACGGGCCGACTGCGAACCCCAGGCCTTAGGTGGGCCGTCGCCTGCAGCTCCTTCATGGGGAAGGAACCCCGTTTTGCCTTAACGTGGGGGCGTGGGCGCGTCTTTTCAGGCGACCAGCGTGGGATGCGGAGGCGCCGGCCAGCGGGTGGTGGCCCCACTTTTCTCCGTCGTGGCCGATTGCCGTGCGATGCCCGCGGTCCCACGGAGGATGTGATGTGCGGCGTCTTCTTCAGCTGGCCCCACGCCGCTGGCGTGGCTCCGGCTCCGGGTCCCCGGATCCTTTGTGAAGGATGCGCCGTGCAACGTGTGTGTGCGCGCTTAGTCCGTGTGGCCGCGACCGCTCGTGCGCCGGCGCCTCGATCCGTCTTGCGATGTGCAATCCGAGTGGGCGCATCGTGGGCCGATACACAATTTAAAAAAGAAGGGGAGCGCGTCGGTATAAATACGTGCGGCGGCCGTGTTGGCCTTTCCTTCGTATCTGCTTCCCGGCGCTCTTTGCCTCTGCCTTCCCCGCCGCCCGAAATCTCTTGAGCTCGCCGGAGAGGAAGAAGAGACTTCCGTAAGCCGTCCTCCTTCGCTCGATCCCGCCCTCGTGATGGCACCCAAGGCCGATGTTGTTGGCGTGGCGGATTGGGGAGTCCTGCTCCGTGACGGAGGCGGAGCCGGTGGCGGCGTGGAGAAGGGCCTCGGGCGCCGGAACGACTTCCAGCCCGCCGGAGGGGATCGTGCCGCCGCCGATGATCAGTATCCGCGCTCCGCCGGGTACGTCGTGAGCTTCACGCTCGCTCCATGAGCGCGGGCTCGGGATGCCGGTAGGGCGTTTCCGCGGGGGCGCTCTCGAGCACTACGGCTTGAGCTCCACAACCTGCCCCAAACTGCATCTCCCACGCGGCCCGTCTTCGGGCGCCGTGTGAGGGCTACCTCGGCGTCGACGCCCACCGGGACCTATGGCTCTACTTCTTCGAGGCTACCTTGTTCCTGAAATCTCGCCGGGCGGAGAAAGAGAAGGGGAAGGAGCAGGAGAAAGAGAAGGGAAGAGGTTGGCCGTCAAGGCCGGTAGAATGAGACGTTGCAGCCGCGATCCGTGCACCGCAGGGGACTATATCCCGGCGAGGTTCGCCCATTTCGAACCGTGGTTGGCACAGCAAGTGGTTCTACCTTCGCAACGACGGTGGCCACCTGCACTTACACCGGAAGGTGTTCGACTCAGAGCCGCCGTCGGGCGGAAGGAGCCAGATCCCCGAGAGGGTGACCCCGCGAGGAAGGTGTTTACCGCCGGCGCCCTGACCAAGGAGGGTGCGGACGCCTCGGCGGTGATCGCCGGCTTTCAAAGCGGGCGCGTCTGCCGCTCATGCATCGGCGGTACGCGCTTTGACATGACGGCCCGGCTTTGCCCCCAGGAGGGGGACCCGGATGGCGGCCGAGGACCTAGGATTCGCCGAGGTCCTTGATCGGACGGCAGCGGCGTCGGTGGAGCATTCGCGGTTGCTCAAAATCCCGATGCGGCCTGACAAGGGCTACATTGGTCTGGTAAGACGTTCCTCCGGCTTAGCAGCGTCGGCCTTCTTCCTCTTCCCCACACCTAACCCCGGTCGCCGCGCTTTTACAGGGGCCTTCCGCGAGGCCGAGGTGCCGAAGCCCCCTTCGGATCGCCGCTGGAGAAGGCGGCCAACCGCGAGCAGCACGCGGAGGCGGAGAAGCGTATTAAGGAGAGCGCCGCGGCGCCGCAACGCCTCGCGTAAGCGCGAGGAGGGAGACCTGTCCCTCCCAAGGCGCCAGAGCTGTGAGGGTTCTATAGCGGAGATCGCTTCGTCTGACACCACACCGAGCACAGCGACGACGACGACGACGACGGTGGGGGAGGGAGGGACGGGACGAGCTGATCCGCTGCCTCGGGTCCTGGGGTGACGCCCCGCGGTGACCCGCTACGCAAGCGGTAGTTCGTCGCCGCACCACCGTCCGGAAGGGCTGCCGCCGGAGAGGTCCCAAGAAACGGACTTGGGGCCGCGCGATGCCCCCAGCGCTGGGACATCGAGCGAGGGGCGTGACGTCACGGGGAAGGAGGTCGTCGAGCCTTCCCCCGCGGAGGCTCCCCCCCTACGCCGGGCCGTGTCGCCGTAGGCGGGTCGGAGGCCCGTAGTAGGGCAGCTTTGGCCGGGCGAGCGGTCGTCCCGGCGCCCGACATTCCCGCCGGGCGGATCCCGATCTGGAGCTAGGATTAAAGTGCGCCGGGTAAGTGGTGTCCATACCTTGCCGTCGGTCTCGGCACGTATGCTCTTTTTCCGCCCACTAAACTTCCATCTTGTTCCCATCCGCAGCTTGAAGCGCACGGCCGCTGTGGACGCGGCCCCCTCGCCCCTCGGAAACAGCTAAGGCGGGGGTCGGGAGCGATCTCGGTTCCACCCCGTCGAGCCGACGGTCGGGACCGGTGAGAGAGGGAGAAGGTCGCCAAGAGCCGCCGTCCCGCGAATCGGTCCTCGCGGCGGAAGCGGCAGGCTTGCAGCGCTCTGCCGGGGAGACGAGGGTACGCCCGTGGCGCCCCCGTCGAGGGGCCGGCCCGTTAGGTACCGTCGGGGCGGCGGAGGCCCCCGGCCAGGAGGGCACGTGGTGATCGGCGCCGTGTCGGCCGGGTGGACTCCACGGTGTCGGTAGAGGCGGCCAGTGGAGCCCGTGGTGGCTGCTATCCGACACGCCCAGCGGCGACTGATATCCAGGCAACCTCGGCCCTTCACCATGCATTAGCCACTTGCGGCCGAGTGCCACCGCGGCCAGAGGAGACCGGAGGAGGCGCAGCGACAAAAGCGCCCGTGGGTGCCACGGCCTCACCTGGAAGCGTCCGGTGAGCAACCAGCAAGGGGCCCACCTGTTCGGAGAGCCGGTAGCCTAGGGGCCACCTAGGGCGGGGGCCTTTGCGCCAGATGACGCCAAGGAGGGAGGATCCAGGTGGCGTGGCGGACTGCGTCGACCCACCACAAGGCCGCCAGGACCATTGTGTCGCGGGTTGTGCAGGAAGCTCCCCCTTGCTTCGGGTGAGTGAACTTTCCACCCTCCTTCCTCAAAGAGGCGTCTTCCCAACCCGACTGACCGGTTGGAGAGCGTGTGTTGCAGGATTTGGCGCAGACGCCGAGCGGAAGTCGGAGGTTCTCCGCGCGTCGGCCAGCCTTCTTCCAGTACCTTCAGCGAGAAGGGCACAGTCGCCCAGTACGACGACGGCCGTGTATCGGAAAGGACGCCGCGCCCGAGAAATTCCGCCTTCTCGTCTCGGCTGTTGGCGAGGTCGCGATGGCACGCGAGGACGCCACCCTTGCCGGGGACGTCGCGGCGGGCCACGCTAGGAACATCGACCATTTCCGGACGGAGAAGGAGGCGATGGTCGCGAGGCCTCGCTCGGTGGACTCCATCAAGTCCCCGTCCGACAAAATTTGGAGGCCTCGGAGGTGGCGCATTGCAGGGGATCGGCGAGAGAACGAGACCCTCCGCGGCCAAGCTACGAGGTAAAATACGGCCCAGTCTTCATGCTCGTATGTTACACCGCTGAGAGCCTAACTCTCGGGTTTTTACAGACTGCGCAGGCGTGGCAGATCAGCCGAGGAGAGTCTCTCCCGTGTCGCAAGCCACCTATAACTCGGCGCAGGGCGAGCTGGAGACCTTGACGCGGGAGGCCACAGCCGTCCACCACGCGGTGGGAGGCTGAGGAAGCCGGTGGCAGCACCCCAGGAAACATGCATAGCGCTCATGCCGCAATGGGTGGAGGCGCCAGCGGTGAGGGGTCGCCCTCCTGAGTCGGGCGCAGTCGCGACACGCCATACGACCATGTCCCACTACTGGCTCGACCTCCCCTCGGATTCGCCGAGGGGCCGTCGTGGCCGAAGAGGAGATGGGGCACGAGACCGATGTGCTGGCCCAACTCGGCCGAGGAGGTCGAGAGAGCGGGCCCCGCCGTGACCGGTGGCTACTTTTGCTCCGCCGCTCACCCTCCGAGGAAGCCGGTGACGCCGAGGCCGCGGTCGCCGAGGTCGTGTCCGCCGAGGCTGCGATGCCGGTGCCGAGGCCCCAGGCCGTGGATGTTGCCGCCCAAGACGTTGGTGGCCCGGATGCCCCTCGTGAGATCCCGCAGGCCGGGCCCAAGTGCTCATGTAAATAAAAGTTTATGTTGAATTTGTGTTTGTGAGACACTTTGTGAATTGGCCCGTTGAGGCTTTATGCTTTTTGTACTAGCTTTTTCGCTATCTCTCGCCTTCCCTTCCGTTTGTATTCGCTACTTGGTCTTGCGAGGATGCTTTGCGGCCGGGGTCGCTCTTTTAACCGAGGGGAGGGGCGGCGAGCGAGTAGATGCCTCGGCCCTCGTTGCCCTTCCATAGTCGAGCGACCTCCTCGCGGCACTTGGAGTCATTCTTTTTGGTGAGGGGTGGCGAGTGGAGGCACCGTGGCGCCGGGCGTGGGTGACCTCGCTGCTCGGCCGCCCTTGGCCTCGGGATGACCTTGGTCGTGCCTTTTCCTAAGTATCACGAAACCTTCGGGGAACGTAGAGTCTACGAAAAGATAGCCGGGGAAAATGAAAAAGATTTCGAAAAAAGATTTTTGAGGGGTGCTTTCGGAGGGTGTTCCCCCTTTCTAGCCCCGAGGGAGGCTTGGTTTTGGTGAGCCAAAAGCAAGTCTCGCTGAGAGTCCTACTTGGGGACAGAATCTTTGTGACTTGGAAAAAACGTCCAAGGACTTAGTTTTATTTAGCCAATGGTACAAAGCGTATGTACAATGCTTGGAATTTCTAGGGGTAAAAGCGGACGTAGCTGTTGGATGTTCCAAGCGTTATTGAGGATCTCGCCAGCCCTCGTTGGCGAGCTTGTATGTGCCCGGCTTGAGGACTTCAACGACGATGAAGGGCCCCTCCCGGGCGGCGCGTGAGCTTGTGGCGTCCTTTGTTGTCTTGGCGGAGACGGGCACCAGATCACCTTCCCCGAGGTCTCGGGTTCGGACTTGTCGGTCGTGGTAGCGTCGAAGGGACTCGCTGGTATCTTGCCGAGTGTAGGAGGGGCGGCGTCCCCCTTCCTCAAGCATGTCCAGCGAGTCCTCCCGAGCCACTTGTTTGCGGGCCTCGTCGTGAGGCTTTTAGCCTCGGGGATCCGAATTCCAAGTCGGTAGGCAAGATGACTTCAGCTCGTACACCGGGGAAGAAGGGGCGTGAAACCCGTCGCTCTGGCTGGTCGTCGTCCTAGGGCTCCGGAGGACCGAGGGGAGTTCCTCGAGCCACCTTTTGCCGAACTTGTCGAGGCTTGTTGAAGATCCGAGGCATGAGCCCTTACAAGATCATCCCGTTGGCCCGCTTCTACCCGCCTGCTAAATGCAGGGGGTGCTTGCCGAGGACCGAACAACGCGTATCCGTGCTTATCGCGAAGTTTGAATTTCGCCCCGTGAACTGGGTGCCGTGGTCGGTGATGATAGAGTTCGGGACTCCAAAGCGGTGGATGATGTCGGTGAAGAAAAGCACCGCCCCGCTCGGACCCGAATGTTGGTGACGGGCGCTTCGATCCACTTGGAGAACTTGTCGATGGCGACGAGCGGATGAGTGAAGCCCCGGGCGCCTTCTTGAGGGCCCCTACCGGATCTAAGCCCCACACGCGAAAGGCCACGGATCGGGATGGTGCAGGCGCTGGCCGGCAGGTGCGTCGGCGAGCGTAATACGACATCCTTCGCGAGTGCGTACTACCTCATTAGCGTCGGCCCGGCCGCGGTCGGCCGATAGAACCCACATCGGAAAGCGGCGCCGACGGGGAGCGGGGAGCGGCGTGGTGGCCGCCCCATTACACTGCGTGGATCTTGTGGGCTAGGGCGAGGCCCTCCTCGACCGTGATGCATCGCCGCCAGGACTCCCGGGGGCTTAAGCTTGTAGAGCTCGTCCCGATGACGACGAAAGACTTCGCTTTTCTTGCGGTGCGCAGCTTGGTTGAAGTCCTCGGGGAGGACTCCCCGGATGATCCGGTCGAGGAGTGGCTTTCTCGATCCGGTTTGGGGGTCGGCCTCTGGATCCCCCGTTGATCTCCATGACCTCGGCATTTGATGCCGAGGATGCCTCGGAAGTTGAGGGGGCCTCGGACGGGCCTCCGGCCCAGAGAGGGGGGTCGGAACGATCCTCCCGTCCTCCTCTTGCCCCCCGATCGTGACGGAAGGAGCTGCAAGGTCTTTGGTGAAGACGTCGGGGGAACCGGGGCTCTTCCAGCGGCGATCTTGGCGAGTTCGTCGGTGGCTTTGTTGTGCCTCCGGACGACGTGGTTGAGCTCGAGACCGTCGAACTTGTCCTCCAGGGCGCGCACCGCCTTGCAGTACGCATCCATCTTGGGGGTCGTGGCAGCTTGAGTCCTTCATGACTCCGGTCAATGACGAGCGCAGAAGTCCCCTCCCGGACGTCGGCGCTTGACGCCAAGTTCGACGGGCGATCTTTAGCCCATTGAGCGTGCCTTCGTACTCGCCATATTGTTCGATCTTTGGGAAGTGAAGGCGGATCACGTACCGCATGTGCACCCCGAGAGGAGAGACGAAGAGGAGGCCGGCTACCGGCTCCGGTCTTCATTAGGGACCCGTCGAAGTACATCGTCCCAATTATTCTGGAGCTGGAGCGGCCCGGCAGAAGGGTGTCCATCCACTCCCCGAGGAAGTCGGCCAAGACCTCGAGATTTGATGGCCTTCCTCGTACGCGTAGGAAGAGTCTCACCCATGAGCTCGACGGACCACTTGGCAACCCGCCCCGGTGACCTCTCGATTCGAGGATCTCCCCCAACGGGAAGGAGGAGACCACCGTCATGGGGTGGGCATCGAGTAGTCTTGGGAGCTTGCGCCGAGTCGGGACCACCGCGTAGAGCAGCCACGGATCTGCGGGTAGCGGATCTTGGTCTCGGATAGCACTTCACCGATGAAGTAGGCGGCCTTTGGGCCGGCCGGTGTGTGGCCCTCCTCCCGCCTCTCGGCGACGATGGCCGGCCCGACCACACGGGTGGTTGCGGCGACGCACAAGAGGAGGGGTTCACCCCGGCAGGCCGGACGAGGATCGGGCACTGGTGAGGGCAGCTTTGAGCTTGTCGAGGGCCTCACGGGCCTCGGCGGTCCAGGGGAAAAGCGCTCGGACTTTCTCGGGAGGAGGGCGTCACTGGGGGCGGGCTCTTCTCGCCGAAGTCGTGAGATGAAAGCGGCCCGAGGGGCCGCCCGAACAGCCCCATGACTCATTGTACGCCCTTCAGGTCCTTGATCGCCCCCCATGCTCGTCACCGCGATTACCTTCTCGGGTTGGGCTCGATGCCACGTTGGGAGGCGATGAACCCGGGAGCATGCCTCGAGGGAACCCGAAGCAGCGCACTTCTCGGGGTTGAGTTTGGCGCTTTTGGCCTTAAGACAACGGCGATCTTGAGATCGAGATGAGGTCGTCGACCCTCTTGGTCTTGACCACGATGTCGTCGACGTGAGCCCTCTGGTCTCGCCAATGTGGTCGCCCGAGCGCCCGGCATGCATCGTTGGTGCGTGGCCCTGCGTTCCTAAGCCCGAAGGGCATCGTCACATCTTGATACATGCGGAATGGAGTGATGAAGGACGTCATGAGCTGGTCGGACTCCTTCATCTTTATTTGGTGGTAGCCGGAATAAGCATCAAGGAATGATAAGAGCTCACACCCCGAGGTGGAGTCGACTATCCATCGATACGTGGTAAGGGAAAAGGGACTTTTCGGACATACTTTATTTAAGCTAGTATAATCTACACACATCCTCCATTTGCCACTCTTCTTCCTAACCAAGACAGGATTAGATAACCACTCGTGGGTCGAACACCTCCTTGATGAACCCGCCGCCAAAGCTTGTTCACCTCCTCGCCCGATGGCCTTGCGCTTCTCTCCTCGTCCGATCGGCGCGATCGGCCGCTTCACCGGTGCGGACCGGCCCGATATCAAGGGAGTGCTCGGTGACATCCCTCGGAATGCCCGGCATGTCCGAGGGACTCCACGCAAAGATGTCGATGTTTGCGCGGAGAAAGTCGATGAGCACGGCTTCCTATTTAGGTCGGGGAGTCACATCTTCACCGCCTTGCCGGACGAGGTGGAGGGGTCCCGGCGGGACCTCCCTTTACCCCATCGGACGGCTCGAAGGTGCCGGGTGGGCGCTTTGGAGTCGAGAGCCTCGGAGACGGCCATGGCCTCGGCATGCTCGATGGCCTCCCGCCGCCAGATTGAGCGCATGCTCGTAGGAGGAGCCAACGGTGATGGCGCCCGTCGAGGCTGGCATCTTGAGGAGGAGTAATGCGTATAGTTTGGGACCGCCATGAACTTTGCGTCTGCTGGACGTCCCGAGTATGCCGTGGTAGGTTCCTCGGAAGTCAACCACGTCGAAGGTAATGACTTCCTTTCGGTAGTTTCGGGTGTCCCGGCGACGGCGGGGGAGGTCAATCTGCCCCAGGGGCCGGGCTCGCTTGCCCTCAGCACAATGCCCCGAAGGGAGAGATGGAGGGCTCGGAGGTGCGGGCGCTCACCCCTCAAAGGCATCGAGGGTGTCGGGTAGGAGAGGATGTTGAGGCGCTGCCGCCATCCATCAGCACCTTAGTGAGCCGAACGTTGCCGATGACCGGGATCCACCACGAGTGGGTATCTCCCGGTTCGGCACGTAGAGCGAGGTGGTCGTCGGGGCCATAGGTGATGGCCTCGGCCGACCATGGTAGGTATGCGGGCGTGGCGGGCGCACCGAAAAACCTCTCGGCGCCGCGCTTGATCCGCCGTGGTGAAAGGTTTGTTGGGAGGCCCCGATGATCATGAAGACATCGTGGGATCTTCTGAACCCGTCATCCTTGTCTTTTCCCTCCTTCTCCTTCTTCTTTTTGTCCTCGGGCTGGGGAGCTTTGGTAGAATCGGCAAAGCCAAGTCACACCCCCATGGTGTGCTTTGACGGGAACTTGTGGAAGGGCAAGGTTTCTGAGCATGTAATGCGAACGCCCCGGCCCGGGGCCTCGGGTGCCTTGGCGGGTCGTCAAGGCCGATCATCCTCAGTCTTCCTCCTTTTTGCCTTGCTTCCCCTCCGGCTGTCTCTTTGTTCTTCTTTTCTCTCGCGTGGTCGCTGCACCGGGCTGGCTTCTTCATTCTTCCGCTTATCCTTGTCGTTGGCGTCCCGCGAAAAGATGGTTCCCCAGCGCTCCTCACCGGAGGCGGGAAATTGTGGCCACCTCAAACAGACTCGTTGGCGGTGGAGGGCATCTTTTCGTCCCGCTTAGCGTGGACCAGCTCGCTGCGTAGTCGTCCCGTCGAGGAACAGCGCCGATAATGGCGGTGTCGGCCACGTTAGGCAGCTCGGTGCACTTCTTGGAGAAGCGGCGGATGGGTCGCGGCGACTTCGTCGGAGCTACTGGCGGCGAGCTACGGAGATCCCGAGGGAATTCCAGGCGCGCCTCGTGCCGCACAGGAAGTTCCCCGAAGACCTTGACTAAGATGGTCAGTCAAAGATGCGTGCGGGCGGGGAAGGTGGTGCTCGGCCCGGGCCGGCGGCGTCGCCCGAGTGAAGGAAGGTTGCGAATGATGAGCATGCGTCGTCATGCCGCCAGTGGCGGCCGGT